>VSMD01072376.1:0-57757 GCA_008750895.1 Mirza zaza | reverse complement strand
ACAATGGTGATATAGCACATCTAATATTTTCCTGGTTAGAGCTGGAACCCATACTACTAAGTGAAGTATCCCAAGAATGGAAAAACAAGAACCACATATACTCACCAGCAAACTGGTATTAACTGAGCAGCACCTAAGTGGACACATAGGTACTACAATAATAGTGTATTGGGCAGGGGGACGGGGGGGGGATGGGTAGATACATACATAATGAGTGAGAAGTGCACCGTCTGGGGGATGGTCATGCTGGAGACTCAGACTTGTGGGGGGAGGGGGGAAAGGGCATTTATTGAAACCTTAAAATCTGTATCCCCATCATATGCCGAAATAAAAAAATAAAAATAAAATAAAATAAAAAATAAAAAAATAAAATTTATATAGTGTCATTTCATTGTTGTTTTAATTTTCATTTCCTTAATGAGTCATGATGTGTAGTGTCTTTTCAGATGCTTATTTGCCATCTGTATAGCTTCTTTGGTGAGGTGTCCAGGTTTGTGCACCGTTTTTATTGGGTTGTTTGTTTTCTTATTGTTGAGTTTTAAGAGTTTTCGTATTTTTTGAATAAACATTTTATCAGATAGGTCTTCTGCCAATATTTTCCCCAAATCTGTGGCTTGCCTTTTAGAATCTCTTGACATTGTCCTTTGCTGAGCAGAAATTTTTAATTTTAATAGAAGTTCAGTTTATCAGTTGTTTCTTTCATGGATTATGCCTCTGATGTTGTATCTAAAAAATCTTCACCAAACCCAAGGTCATCTAGGTTTTCTCCTGTCTTTTAGGAGTTTTATAGTTGTGCATTCACATTTAGGTATATGATCCATTTTAAGTTGGTTTTTGTGAAGAGTGCTAGGTCTGTGCAATATATATATATATGTGTGTGTGTGTGTATATATATATATATATTGCATTTGGATGTATAGTTGTTCCAATGCCATTTGCTGAAGGAACTATCTTTTCTACATTGTATTGCCTTTACAAAGATCAGTTAATTATATTTATGTAGGTATATTTCTGGTCTTTCTGTTCTGTTCTGCTGATGTACATGATATTGTGTTTAATTTTAAATTTTACTTGTTCATTGCTGGTACAGAGGAAAACAATTGACTTTGGTACATTTAACTTTGTATTAGAATATAATTAAGGATAATACCTTGTAACCTTCAACCTTGCTATAATTAATTATAAATTCCAGAAGTTTTTGTTGTTGTTGTTGAGAAGCACAATTTTTTACCTAATAAGAATTCCAAAAGCTATCAGAAAATGGGTGGCAGAACTAAGACTATTGAAATTGAGAAAAATAGAAGCAGCTTAGATGAAAATAAAAAGGTAAATAAAAGAATTTCTTGAAATTATCATGCATTTCCAGCTACTTCTATTCAAGTAGAGAAATGGTTTCTTATTCTACATTGGTTTAAAGTCCTGGTTCCAATTTTAACATAATTTAACAATGTGTAGTACTGTTTTAATTTAACAACATATGGAATTGTGAAAGACAATGTCTGTGCCACAATTTCCTCAAATTTGAAAGGTAGAGTTGACTAGACAATTTCAAAGATTTAAATTTCTTTTTATTCTTAAGTTATCTGACTCTAAAAGAGTCAGATAAGACTCTTTTAGAGTGAAAGAGAAAAGAAAAAAGAAGAGAAAGAGAAAGGGAAGAGAAAAGATTGAATCATAAATATATTCTGGGCAATACCAATTTTGAGGATACTTTTTGTTTTTACTTTTAGATCAACAGCTCAATATTCACATAATTTAAAAGCAATTGTTTTCTGGTTTCTTTTTCAAGTGTCAGATAATCAGGGAAAATGAATGAATGAATGAATTAATGTTCATCTCAAAGTAGGGAATATTTTGAAGACTATTTAGAAGATGAGAATTAAAATGTGTACATGTGGTCTGTTCTGGAAAATTATTAAAAAATCTTTTTATTAATTTAGGCTAATGTTAGTAACTGTAGTATCATATAATATTGCTTATCAATATACCATTGAAAAGTTTGGAAATACATTTTAAAACTTTCACTGGGCATAGCTTATGTGTTATATATACTAAGAACAAGGGGAAGTAGAGGAAGGAGGTCAGTAAAAATACAAGTAACATATGCTTCTTGCCCTGAAACAGTTTTTAATTTGGTAAATGAGACAAATATAAGCCAAAAACACATGTAAAGGAATGTGAGAATTATGTGAGATGCATTGATTAAAACTTATTTTGGAAATACCTGATCTCAAGTTTTCAAAGTAAAACACTAGAGATCCAGTGTCATACGATCACTCTTGCTTAGGAATTAAGGACATGCCTTTGAATCGGGTGAGGGTGGGTCCTGTAGTACCATTGATAAGCCATTTTACCTTAGACAAATTACTTTATTGCTTTAATTCTCACTTTCTCATTTGGAAAATGGGAATGATAATGCTATTTGTTTCAAAAGATTAATATGACAAATGAGATATTAATCATATTTGTGCAGTGTCTAGCACAGTGCTAGCACATACATGGTTAATATATGCTAACAATCATTTCTAAATAATTACATATTACTATGTCAATGAATCTTATTTTAGTGTGTGGTGAACGCTAGAAAATACTCATGGCTCTAGAGATAGGAAAGCGGTTCCGATATTGATGGATTTTTTTTCTTTTTTCTTTTTTCTTTTTTCCATTCTTTGTTTTATTTAATCATGAGGTTTCAAAACATAATGTTAATCAGTAGAGAAGATTGAGGAGTTTAATATTAATATTATAACAGTTTATTTTCAAATGGCTTAATGTAAGTCTAAGATATAGTTTTAGTGGAAGAAATGAATTCATTTACTATAAAACACTATCTTTTTCATAGCTAAGTGATTTTTATGTAAGTTATCTTGCTTGGAGATCTTAGAGTTGTACACTGATGCCTTTTTTCCTACCTTTCAATTAACCTTTCACGTGTAGACTGGAACTCAATCATCTGGTTAGGAGTTGAGCACATTAATATCTGATTCTGCCATGGAATTTTAAAACTTATATCAGCAACCCATAAAAGAGATATTTCCTTCCAGTTTTTTGGTGTGCATAGTAAATTTTTAAAATAATAGATTTAGAGTTTGTTTGCCATATAGTATTAAAGTGAGGTGAAAAGTAGTTATTTGTCAAACTTAACTGTAATTCGTTAGCTTTTCTTATTGATCCAATTAACTACTTACTGTTAACCATGAGACAAGTTCCAGAGCATATGGCAACAATTGTAATTTACCCTAGCCATTTGTTGCAACTTAATATGTGTCTATTGATTTTGGTTCTTAACTGTTGTAAACACTAACAGTTTTCATCATTTAGCAGTTATAGCACCCTAGTCTGATAGTTAAATCTGAGGGAGGGATGCTTCATTCAAGTGAGAAGCTTTTTATGCCAACATAAAAAGCATCATGACTTACTTTTACTTAAGGCTATTGTAGTTACGATAGATTAGGGAAACAGCATGAGATTATAAAGAACAACGTTGATGCATGTATTCCTCATTTATACTCATTCAGGAATGGAAAGTATTATCTGTCATTACAAGTTACTTTAAAACTTTGAGTGTGTTATTAGTTTCAAATTTTCCATGATTACATCTTAGATATACAACAGGGAGAATATAATGATACTATTAAATGCACACTCTCTTTTCTAATATCTGTCACTTAATGAAAAGCAAAGGCTTTTAAATCATTGCACTTAGCCTGAAGTGTAATGAAATGAAGTGCTGTCTCTCGAACAGAAAGAATAATCAAAATCTAGTTACGCAATTAACATTTTTGGTTTTTGCTCCACTCCATACTCCATCATTTTGACACCAATATATTTATCTCTGAGTGGACTCATATGAGAAGTTGAGTCTAGGAAGCTGATAAACTGCTGGATTTTTTTTTTCACATATCACAAAGTATAGAAGACAATGGATACAGTTTTACTGTTTATATTCTATAGTTTTATCTTTAACATCTGCTCATTTTTTCTTACAAGACCAAGGATAATACCTTAGTGGCTTTAGTGTTTTGGTCACATAGAAATACTAGGTAGCTCTAGTTCTTGATGATATCTCCATACAATGCTGTTCTTGTGAGAGCAGGTTCTTTGCACAGGTCTGGAAAGAGGTATAATAATTCTGAAGAACATATTCTAAAACAGAATGAAGTAGAGTTTTGGCATTGTCTAGTTTGTGTGAATGTAGAGGACTGCCTCAGAAACATGTGAATAAATGCTTTTTAGACTCTGTCTCCATTCATTTAATAAAGTAAATAGTTTCAAACTCACAATTTTTGTATATGATAAAATATTTTAACAAAAAAGGTGAGAGTTAGGCTGATTAACCAACTCTAAGTAAGTTGCATAAAACTAAAAGACAATCACTTTTTCTTCAATTATCTAGATTTCATTAGGGATAGCTTATGAAGATTTATTTTGTTTATATTTGGAATATATTGTCTTATTTCTTCATTTTCGTTGACTCTCTGTATTGTTTTTTGTGCATTAAATAAGACAACTACCTCTCACAATCTTTTTAGACTCTTTCCTAAAAGAAATTGTTTATTCATTTGTTAAGAAATACTGAAAATGAAAGCATACTTTTAGGAAAAAAGTCCTTTAAATTTAAGAACTGACTTTAAAGCTCTTTAATAATTAAATCTACATGTGACTTACTAATCAACAAAGATTAGATGAATGAACAAATATAAACAAAAGACATAAAATAATCAATAATCTTTTTGTATTTCCTTTCAATAGTAGATGAGATTTGTGTTGATTTTACTGTAATTTACATATAATGAAATATTTCTTTCATTTTTCAATATTTTACTTTTAGCACTATTATAGGGATTTGTTAGCTAGATTAAATATATGTTTACTCTGCAAAATAAAATAAAGATATATATTAGTTAAATTGTATTATTTAGTTATGAGATATTTTCTCTAACAGAAGAGACAAAAAAGAGTAGTATTTTATTTAAACATCAAATTGTTTTGTCTTATTTGTATTTTGGTGAGAGTTTGTAGGAAAAAAAAGCTCAGCTGTATTGATTTCTGATCACCTGTCTCTGGAAATGAAAATGTTGCAAAGTCTCTTCTTATTTCCTACTCTCTTCCCTCTTGAGTAATTATGCTTGAGAATCAGCTTTGCTAATGAAAGACTGCTTAATTTAATAGTTTCAGAATATATCTGGGGAGATCAATTTGGCAATTGTGAAAAGTGAAACAGAATCTTACTTGTCAGGTTTAGAATTGAAAAAATTAAGATAGCCACCTAATCAAACACATTTTAGGAGATGTGGGCATAAGGATGGACTTCCCTAAATCACCGACTGGTCAAATATTGCAGGCCTAATGTGATCCAAGTTGCAGCAGAGACATCTGGTGACTTTGCCTTTTTACATGTTTTAATGCCCTTTTACTTTTTGCGTGCATCTTTTTCTATTTTGCTTTTTCATTAGACATAAACATATCAAGGAATTTTTTAGTGTCACTATTGAATCCTAGAACTGATATCTGACTTATGTCCTTTCAAACTTATGTCTGATTGTTTATGTTACATTGTTGATGCCAAAAACTGGGACTGACTCATTATAGATATTCAACTTTTATTACACTTTTTTAAATGAATGAGGAATAAATGAATGAATGAATGAATAAAAGGAACAGCTGCTAATTATGAACTACAGGGAGGGAAGACTTCTCAGAAGAGGTAAAATGTGAGCAGAGAGTACAATATATGAAGAAGCAAGCTGTGTGGGTACACTGTGGAGTGTTAGGTAGCAGAAGTAGCAAAATCATCCAGTTACCAAGGTAAAATCTGAATGGCATGTTTGAGAAACAGCGAAAAGGCAAATAGAGCAAAGACAAGAGTGGAAGGTGACATAAGAAAGGATGCCAGGGCCTGGGTATTAGAGGCCCTTGTAGACTTTTGGAAAAACCTTTGGAATTTACTGTAGGTAAAATGAGAGACCATCAGAAGACTTTGCATAGCAGTGACTTGTTTAAATTTCAACTTTAAAGGATCACTCTGATTATTGTGTGGATAATCAACATATGAGGTGCAAGAAGAAATGCAGGGCTGCTAGTCTGGGCACGAGGTAGTCAAGACCAAAGAGGACAATAGCTTGGACTAAGGAAGGAGCAGGGAGGTGGTGTTATGAAGTGTCTTTTGATGTAGAAAAAATTTGCTGATACTATGGCACATGAAATACAGGAATCAAAGATCTCCACAGGTTTGGGGGCCTGAGCAAAGGGAAAATGATTGTGTCATATACTAAATTATAGACCTCTGAAGGAAGAGCAAGTTGGGTTCAAATAATAGTTCTTGCACATACTAGCTATGTGACTTTATCCACAGTACTTCTTTTGGGTTAGTTTATGCTTTTAAAATTGACCATCCTATTATTCATATAAAGTGTTATAGTGAAGGTTAGTCTTAATCTCAGTTAATAAATGTATGTCTGCCAATGTCTTCCTTTGTTCCTTCAGATCCATTTTCCAGCTTTCTCAACTCTACTCTCTACTCTGGGAGTCCCACTTCTACGAACTACACTCAGTAGACCACTCCAGAGGAGATACAGTATTATTTAAATAACCTAACACAGTGACTGACATAAAGGAGTCACTTGTTAAATATTTATTGAATAAATAATGAGCATTCTGCTACTCAACTGTTATTATTATTGAAATTGAATAGATGTTTAAAATTAAGATCTAATAATAGTAATAACAATCAATGATTGTGTTGGACCATGTTTCAAGTTTTATGGCAATCGTTTTTATGCATTATAGCAGGGGTCAGTAAAGTATGGCTTACGATCCATATCTGTTCTGCTGCTGATTTTTATAAGTAAAGCATTATTGGAACACAGCTATACTCATTCCTTTCTTTGCATAGTGTCTGTAACTACTTTCATGCCACAATAGCAGCATTGAGTAACCATGGCCAAAACTATATAGCCCACAGAGCCTTCCCTTTAGGTGAAATTTCAAGAAGAATAAAACTTCAGTCTTTGTGGGAGAGTAGGAGTCTAATTTCTATAAGTGCCAATTAGCAAACATGAATGGCCTGCTCACATTGACCAACCTCTCCTCTAACATCCTTTAGGACTTTTCCATTAGCTCACCTCAATGCCTAAAAACTCTCCTGCGTTTTGTTTCAGTGGTGTTGAGCTCAATCTCTCACCTCTTATTGTAATAATCTTGAACCATACTGTAGTATTTTTTAAGTCTTCCTTACAAATTTTAACAAGTGTCTGAGGTAATTTCTGTTTGATAGTACAGAATTAAAATATGTTATATATAATAAGTTTATTGGTATTAATCATTCTAAAAACTAATGACAATTCTTTTAATTGAGTTGATAAAATCCTGGTTGCTACAGTTACTTAGCCCAGTCTTCAGATTTTCTTTTCTTTACTTGGGGTGGGCAGTAGGTCCCTGTGCTGGATAATTTATGTGTCAACTTGAGGTGCCCAGACAGGTGGTCAAACATTATTCTGGGTGTGTCTACAAGGATGTTTCTTGATGAGATTAACATTTTAATCCATAGACTGAGTAAAGCAGATTGCTATCTCTAACATGAGTGGGCCTTCCCAATCAGCTGAAGATCTGAAGAAAACAAAAAGGCTGAGTAAGAGGAAACTTTTTCTGCCTATCTACTTGCACTCACTTTGATCTTTCCTTGCCTTCAGGCTAAAACTGAAACATTGGCTCTTTTTGGGTGGTGAGCCTGCTGACCTTAGAATGAAGCTTACACAATCAGCTCTCTTGCTTTTCAGGCTTTCAAACTTGGACTGGAACTACACCACTAGCTTTCCGGGGTCTCTAGCTTACCAACTGCAGATCTTGGGACTTCTCAACTTTCTTTTTTTTGTTGTTGTTTTGTTTTGAGACCGAGTCTTACTTTGTTGCCCAAGCTAGAGTGAGTGCCATGGCGTCAGCCTAGCTCATAGCAACCTCAAACTCCTGGGCTCAAGCAATCCTTCTGCCTCAGCCTCCTGAGTAGCTGGGACTACAGGCATGCGCCACCATGCCTGGCTTACTTTTTCTATATATATTAGTTGGCCAATTAATTTCTTTCTATTTATAGTAGAGACGTGGTCTCGCTCTTGCTCAGGCTGGTTTCAAACTCCTGACCTCGAGCAATCCGCCCTCCTCAGCCTCCCAGAGTGCTAGGATTACAGGCGTGAGCCACTGCGCCCGGCCAGGACTTCTCAACTTTCGAAATCACATGTGCCAATTCCTTATTGTAAATGCATGCACACACAAACACACACACACACGTTTGCTATATGTATAGACACGTGTGTGCACACATACACATGCACATCCTGTTGGTTTCTCTTCTCTGGAGAATCTTGACTAATACAGCCCCATAAATTTGGTCTTAGGTAATCTTGATGGCACAAAGCATCTTATTAACATAGTAAGAAAATTTGTAAGAGTTTGGATAAATATTAATCTTGGCTTTTATAGGTTCCTGTCAGAGAAGAGACATGAGTGACATAATTGGACAAGTCTCCCTTATCTTCCACATTCTAGGGAAAGACTGAGTGTAACATGGTGATGACTTCAGGAGGGTTTTAAAAGGAGGCAGACATGATTCTACTGTACCCAACCCTTGTATTGATCAGTTTTTCTCTTTTTTTTTAGTGATATATTATTTTCTCTTTCTCATATTGTACAATATCACCATTTCATAAAAGTCCAAGAAATGGAATGGTCACCAAGAATTACATTGAACCTGGAGTTACATATTCTTTTTGAGTTTCCCTTCCAATCTTTATCTAGTGTTTGGTTTATGGTGCTTCTTTTAAACTCCCTGAACCTCTGTTAGTTCAATGTGAGATCTTCACATTTTTCTATTTCATTAAATAGCACATGTTAAATGTGTTTTTGTAAAGAACTACAGAGATATAGTTTATTGTGATATGTTGTGTTGATATTTTCAGATATTAAAAAAGCTTTAATTCATTAATTAGAGATTTAATCTGCATATGAAAGTTATAGGTTTCTGGTGGTGAGGAATTATGTGGCCCACATTAGCCTGGACTCTACAAAGAATGCTCAAGAATGGGTCCTGTAGGTCATGAAAGGCCAGAGGCCCAAGATCCAACTATAAGTAGAGAGCTGGGACATTGCACAAAGGCTGTCTGTACCCCGTGTTCCAATTTGGCTTTCATAAACCAGAATGTATCCTTTGTTATCCAATATCTGTAATGTAAAAAATATGTAGCCAGAGTCCATAAACACCTTTAAGGTATTACAAAATTGTCAAATTTTGTATTTCTCAGTAGTTCCCTTTAGTTACTCTTTGATTGCTAAAGGTAATTAAAATGAGAATCAGAATGGTGAAATTCAAACATTTTATTTTCATGGACATTCAGTATCTTTGTGTCAATGTAATTTTACAAAATATGTAGTTTCCAGTTTAATGTCTGACCATAATAATTTCAGAGATTTAAAATAATTTCAGACAAAAAATAATAATTTCTGTGTATAATTTCCTCATTTTTAAAAAATATCTAAACTATATTGCCTCCACAGGATGCTTTAACTAAATCACACCTGTATCTACCAAGGTGCAGGATTAGTTAACTTAAAATTGACATCATTCATTGAAGGGATAATGTATGTAATACACCATAGTTCTCTCTGCTATTTTTTGAGAGTCATTTCTTTCTCACTGTGTCTAAGAGAATATTTCCTTTACTTCTATTCAATAGATAACAGAGGATTTAAACCACATGCATCTGTGAAGGAGGCATTATCGGGGATGAAGCTGCAAATGTTGGGTCCTTTTTAACCTGGAGACAAAAATAATCATGTCAGTCGAAGCTTAGATGAGTGAAGGGAAGGTAACAGAAAATATTCACATCATTTATAGACTCTTAAGAGTCACCTCTCAATTTTCCACTCTAGCCCTGATAACCAACTAAAAATATGTAGAAATCGAAGACCAAGAATCCAATTAACTTTCCTGCTGAATTATGGTAACAGTTTTTAAATAAATGATAGTGATGATATAAAAAGTTAATGAATGTTGCTGAGAGAGTCACTTGACTCTGGCCCAAATGGTTGCAAAATTCTCCATGACCTACATTTTATATAGAAATCTATTAATAAATGAAAGGGAGGTTAATGTAAAAAGTTACATTCATTTTGTTGCCTCCTTAATGTCTCCTGAATTAAATTAAGCTATAAATTATAAAGTTAGATTTACCTCTTCCCTCTTATTACCCTAATTCAGTATTTTCCCTTTTAAAAAGTAGAAAATATTTTGAGCTCTAAAGGATCTTGGTATTTCCACCACTTTTGTTCTAAAAAAGTTCTACTTTAATTATACAATTATTATTGAGACATAAGACATTACCTGAGAATTAATATAGGTTAGAAAGTATTAATGCCTTAGGCCAAGCTGAAAGCTACTAATTCTTTAGTGTTAAATCAAATCACAAGGTGTTAAATCATTATTGCATTTCTGAGATAAAATAAAAAATAAATAATATGGTGCAAAGACTTTAATTTTTTGTCTTCTTTTTTTAATTAAATTAGTTGCTTTATAAAATATTGCAGATGTCATAATTGTTAACATAACAATTTACCAAACTGTACTAAACTGGTGCAGTTTGCTGAGCATGTTTTATAAAGGAAAGGAAATGCCAAAACCCTGTTAAAAGTTGTTCCATTGTAGCCTAGGAGAACAAAGGAGATCTGTTTCTCAGACACTTACATCAGGCAAATAAAAACAGGTGAGGAGTTTCCCTCCCCCACCTGAAGCACTCCATCAGTAGAAAGTCTGATAAATAAAAACTAGACAGTCTATGCACTCGAGAGATTCCACAACTTGTAATGCAGTAATGGAGAGGTTTACCTTCTTCAGCTTCAAAGTTGGAGGGTTTTGGTCTTTTAATTTTTATCAAACTAGTGCTTTTCAGCCACAGTATCTTCACTCTGAGATAAGCAGTCCTCTTCACAATGTATTTTTAATATCCTCACGCTCAATTTTAAGACAAAGGAATTTTAATACTAGGTGCACACCACATGCCCTTGCTGCAAACTGCTTTTCTTGACAAGTTATGAAGTAGTTCAAGGAGGTATGGTTAAGGCTATATTACTGAATGGTGCTGGTAAATACTACACAATTTTTTTTTTATCATGTCACAACCTTTTTTTTCCAATTTAGTGACTGCTGCTATGGAATCAGATAGCAACAATGACAACATTATTAGGTTTGTTTTGTTTTGAACTATGATTTAGTAGCAACTGAGGTTCCCAATTTTAACCCCTTGGCAGCAAGATCCAAGTTCCCTCATTTGCACATTAGCACCTAAGTGTCAAGGGGTTAAATAACCAGCACAAAAGATACTGCACTTCTGGATTGTAGCATCTGGCAGAACTGAAAGGAAAGGAAATTGTGCTACATGTTGAAGGGATTGTGGGCAACATAAAGAAGACACCAGAAGATAAAATGTCACATGAAGTCTTCATAGTCTTGTACATATCCTCCATCATAACCACCATAATCTGCCAGATCGTCTTTCATGGTGGCCTTTAATCCCCCTCCAGGAACCACACCTTTCTTCTTCTTTTTGGCTTTGCTTTGCTTTTCTTGCTTCTGTTTTTAACTGCACAGTACAGTCAATAAATTGGTAATCTTTTTCAAGTCATCAATTTCCAATGAAATACACATATCTCGAACTAAGACTTCCAAAACACTGGCATAATATAGTGACTTTTCATATTGTGTAATTTTATCTTATAGTAACTTTCCAAATTCTGTGAAGTCCTCTCTTGAAGATGGGTTCATAGCATCTATTCCATAAACTGTATTATTAATAACAAAAGTTTCCTTTGCTAACTCAAGGTCTGACTCTTCCTGTAATTTCTTTAGCCTCAGTTTATCTGCTAATTGTTCTTCTGGTGTTAGCACTTTAGGTTCTTCAGGTTCTTCTAACCTTTTTTTAATTTCTTCTTGCCTTTTCTTCTGTTGCCGTTCTTTCTCTTTTATCTTCTCTCCTATTTTTTTTCTTGTCTGAAATTTTTACTTCTGGTTTTACTTCTGCTTCCTCTTTTTTTTCATCATCTTCGTCATCCCAGTTATCCTTGACGTCCTAGTCCTCGTCCTCGCCTTCCCATCGGTGCCCGCCAGCAGTGCCGCCCCCCACTTTCCGCACGGGATCTTGAACGGAGAACGTGTCCGCGTCCCAGGAGTGGGAGTCCCCTGCCGCCGCCACTGCCGCCACCATCTCGAACCGGGCGTGAACGTGTGTCATTTTTTGTCTTCTTTTAATTACTTCAAACAAAGTAGATATTTTATTATTAAGGAAAAAAACCCTTATTTTTGTAAAGTATCCTTTTTTATATCTATTCTTTCACTGTGATTTTCTTTTTTATTCTTCAATTCAATTAAAATAATTTATGTATCTACTAAAAGAAAAAAAGACTATCCTAAGCATCAAGGGGAATGCCAATATTGTAAAGAAACTCTATTTTTGTCCTCCACAGGCACATAGATTTGTGAGGAACCATGCAGCTAAATGAAGCACAAAGCTAACTGAAGTTAATGCTGTTTGAGAGTTATGAAATGCAAAAGAAGAAAGGTAGCCATGCTTTAACCACATGTGAAAGAATCCATAAAGGCATCTGGAAAAAGGGTTAGACTAGACATAGAATTTTTCCCTACTCTTTACATCAATTAGGGTAGAATTAAGTATGACGTTTAATTTTCTTGCATGAGAGTAGTCTGAAAGTGGATATTTTAGGGCCAGTATAACAATCCACTACTTCCATGAAGGAACCAAGTGCTTTCTGTCTTTTTGCTCCGTCATCCTTAGTGACAGCAGCTCTACTACAGATGTAACACATATTCCAGGCAGTTAAGAAGGAAAGAAAGAGATGATACGACACTCATGTACTTCTACTTATGGCTTATCAGAAAATGCTGTCATACTGCCCATGTTAGCAGCACAGGTAAACCTAGTATTTTTGTCTTCCAGCTATTGGAGTAGGTAAGAAAAAGAGAAAGGAATTAGAATGTGTATTGCGTGAACCAATTGCAATAGCTGCAACAATTCAAATCTTTGACTTCTAGAACCACTCAGAGTGGTATCTCCTTTTCTACATGTGGATGACATACTACATATCTGGGAAACTCAAAAGAAATCATGGAAAAACTACCAAAAATTCCATAATAAAAATCAATGTAAAATGGACCATAGTCCTTAAGTGTCAGAGCTAAAGCCATAACATTTTTCAGGAAAAAAAAGTAGGAGAAAATAATTGAGGCTTAAGGGTATGCAGAAATTAACTGAATGAGACCAAAAAAAAGTATAAATTATAAAAGAAAAGAAAATGATACGTTAAAATATATCAAAATAGGAAACTCTCTTTTTTAAAAGATGTCATTAAGGAAATAAAGACAAACCATGTAATGGGAGAAGATTTTTGCAATGTATATATCTCACAAAGAATGTTTAAACAGAATATATGAAGAGCTTTTATAACTCAATAATACCCTTTAATGGCCTATGTGGACAATTCCTTAAAATGCACAAGTGCAGGTATAAATTCATATAAATACATTAAGGTGACATTCAAAATATTTGACAACCAGATTGGTACATGCACTGACCACTCAGAATTGATACTGACCTTTGTGTTGAAGAAGATTCCAGAAGTCTCTGCTTTAACAGGTATTATGTCTACTGCTACTAGATCCTGGTGAGGAGTTCTTTTGGGGTCCTTAAGAAGGGCTTGAACAGGAAGGAGACACTTTGATAAACTGAACAGCAGGTATTTACCAAACTGTGTATAAATTTTACAATATTCTAAAAACTGTAGAGACATACCAGTGCATATCAGCTATATATTATAATACTGTTTCCAAATTCTGTTAAAATGATTAATTTGTATATTAATCCTGTACCAATACCATAATGTTTTAATTAATGTATTTTATAGCATATTTTGCAGGTCAATCTCCTAACTATATATTTTTTAGATAATAATTTTGTATATTCAAGGAAATTTTCTTCTAGTTTAAGAATCAGCTTGCTAAGATCGTCAGAACTTCTTATTCTGTTTGTCATTAAGTCGAACTTAAGAAATGTTAACTACTAAAATATTGAAACTTTCCATCAAAAAACATGGTACGTATCTTGACTTATTCACACACCATGGTGAGAACTGGATAACTCCCTTTCACTACTTACAGAATAGTGTAACTCATTCAGTGGTTGTCTGGCATTCCTGTTCAAGTTCTTGGAATTTACTTTCAGGAATCATGTCCATTTAACTGTATAAAATGCCACATTCTTAGCTTGCTCAATAGGTCACTGACTCACTTTAGGATCCTGTGTTCTCTTGCTCTTGAGAATTGTCTACAAGATTTTTCCTGGAGAGTTTCAGTATAGAATGCATTATCCAGTTTATACCCTGGATATAAGATATACATTTTATATTTTAAAATATGATCTTATATAGTTCCTATAGATTTGCATTTTAGCAGTTGAAGTTTCCCTTGATTTGGTTATATAATTTTCACTCTATGTCAGTCAGAAGTTTTTGGGTGTTTTTATGTTCATCAATTAGCTTTCATAGATTTTCCTTGGGTCTTGGTTGCTTTTATTGCTTTGTAGACTGAAGGGTTAGAAGAGAGTACAAAGGAGGCCATGTTACATATGAAAATACTTTAGTTAGCTAAACAAATATATTTAACTTATTTCACTCTTGGACTATAAATTTCTTAAGGCCATTGTATGAGTCCAATGAGAATTTTTATACCCCAGAGAGCCATGGTGCCTAGCATAGGTATTTTGTTACTGGCAGGTGAATGTATTCATCTAGGGCATAAAAGGCAATTAACATCTCTTGTGCATTCACTGTGTGTCAGTTTGCTAAGCACTTTATGTGAATTTTCTCATTTAATTTTTCAATGAACCATGGAGGTTATATTGTTATTCTTATTTCATCTATGTGGAAAATGAGACTCGGAAAGATTAAGAAACGAGCTAAAAAATCTCAGAATTAAAGAATTGTGAAACTACAAGTCATATGGAGGCAGTTTGATGTCAAAAGTTCATCTTGAAACAAGCAGCTAAGTTAGGACTTCAGCATGTTTATTACTGAGTCCAAGCCAATATTATGGACTTCCTTATATGTGCTTCCCCTCAGATGAGATATTTAATGTTCTCATCAGGTAATTAGGGAGACTTGAGGCTGAGATGAGCTCAGCTGACAATTAACCATGAAACCCTGACCATTATTTCCTCATTTCTCCTAACAAATTATTTACATACAGAAAACACTTTGTGATCTATAAAGTGCACTCACATAATATAATTTGGGTAATTATATTGGGTAGACAGAATAATGCCCACCCCACCCCAGATGCCCATGTCCTAATCCCCGGAAACAGTGAATATGTCTTATAAAATAGAAAAGGGAAATGAAGGTTGCTGATGGAATTAAACTTTCTAATCAGTGAGATGAGAAGCTTGGGATAAGAATATTCAGGTGAGCCCAATGCAATCACAAGGGCCTTTATAAGGGAGAGAGGGAGGCAGGTGAGTCAACATCAATCCCCAAAGACTGGTGCCAGAAGCCCAGAAGCCCAGAAGTCCAAGAAGCCCGAAAGCTGCTAATGGCTGTGAGGAGGAAGCTCTTGTGGCTAGCACGAGCTCCGGCGCAGGCTTCGGAAATTGGAGGAAAAGGCTAGCAGCAGCTGCCAGGTAAGACTTGCTCTTTATTGTGTGTGCTTGTGTGTGGAGGGGATACAGCGGCGAAAAGCGTGGCCTAGAACATGGTGAAGGCTTATATGTGGCTCTGAACAATAGTGGCAGCATGCCATGGGAAAGTGCTATCACATGGGTTCACATAGGAGATAACAGCTTGGTTACTTAAGTATGCTGCCTCCTGCCTCCCCAGAAGGCCGGCTAGGTGGGGTGTGGGCCAGAAAAAAATGCTGTGGCCCTCTTGCTAGTTTTGCCTAAGACACCTGTTGCCTCTGCAAATGTATTTTCCTTTACAATGGCAAGGAAATGGATTTTCTCCTAGATCCTCTAGGAGGAACTAAGGCCTATCCGATACCTTGAGTTTAGTCCAGTGTAACCTGTTTTAGACTTCTGACCTCCAAAATTATAAGATAGTGAATTTATATTGTTTGAGTTCATCAAATCTGTGGTTATTTATTATAGTGACAATGGGGAATATTACAATTATCATTACTAATAAAATCCTGCATGGCAGATATCATTATCACTATTTTGTAAATGTGCAAATGAGGCTCAGAGTTAAAATCTGCTTAAGGAAATTCAACCATTAAATGCTGATTAGGAAATTAACTGAGGTGTTTTGACTACAAATCCGATGCTCTTTTTATATAAAATGAGGAGGTTGGATGACATACTCCCTAAGGTCCTTCCAGCTCTAATGTTCAGTGATTTGTGTCAAATGAAATTGGAGACTAAAATGTGCGAATTTGTTGGCTGTGTAACTTCTCAGTTCTCAGGAGCATTTCTGAAGCAAAAAGGTTTTGGCATCATTTTGCTGCATTGCAAAATAGGTGTTTTTCTTCTAGTGTGAGTCTTGTATCTTTTGCTCCTGGCTCTGAAGTTTAGCAGCTTAGGCTTTTTCACATACATAACTGAAGTAGATTTTCCTGTGGCTGTTACGGATTTACTGACAGTTCACCAAACTGACTTTCTGCTGACAAAAACTGATTTTTACTTGACCTGTTTCTTGAATGACCTTTTGTCTTTTCAACAGTTGAAAACATTTTGAACAAGCAGGATTAAAATTGGTGTCTGTTTTGAAACAAAGTACATTAGTTTCTTTCATGTATTAACATATGTATTTAGGTAGTGATATAAATGTGTATACTACTAAAATTTTTTTCATTTCTAAATATCATTTGTAAGGGCCAGTATTTCATTTTCAAAATATCACTTAATAGATTTTAGAGACAAGTGTGTAGAAAAATGATACATAATTGCACTGATGGAATAATCTCTGTTGACTTTTCATTAAAAAAAATCTATGCACATGGTCAGAAATGTAAATGGCATGGAAGGGTATAAAACAAAAAAGGAAATAATTTTTATGACTGAATGTATGATCTATTCATTCCAAAAATCCTAGATCCTTACTCTAAGTATCATTTGGGCTCCATTTTGCTTAAAATCCAGGTAGCAGATTTAAAATTTGCATTAAGTAAAATTTAATCTCAAACTCTGTAAGTAAAACAATGAACTTGAAAATAACTGAACTCAGAAAAATATGAAACAATGCACAATTATTATTTAGAATAAAAAATTACAAATGTTATTTTAATTATCAGTTTCAGTAAAGATGGGTGAAATTATTTTCCAGGTGTAGTTAAGGGACTTATTTTAGTTTATTTTTCCTTTTTCATCCATTGTCAAAGTTCTGCTTTGTTCACTGAGCTCTTCTGTCTTCATTTGGCACTAAAATAATTGCTTCTATGTGCCCTGATGCTTATTTTTAATCACAAAGAAATATTGGCTTCTAAGTAGGAAATTGTCTACAGTTAGGATTTACATAAAATTTACTTCAAATACACTCTACCCTTTGTCACTAGTTGGTTATTCCGATTACCACATACCTGTTTCTGATATCTGAGGGCTCTCTATACCTACGTACCTGTTGTGACTATTTCTGCTTTGTATCTCCTGAAAGAGCTTGATGCTAGCAGTGGAGCAAAACCATCATAACCTGGTTTGGCAGGAAAAATCTTTTCCTACATTGTCTAAGCCAAAATCAGCCACCTGATTGCAAAAATAAAAAAAAAATGTTATGGAAATTTTGCATATTAGTCTTTGACATCTCTTCCAGTTGCAACATATCGAGTGTTTTTTTTTTTTGTTTTGTTTTTGGTTAGCTTTAATTTTTAAACTCTTTAGGACATTTTTGAAGACTTTTAGAGCAGTTTTAGGTTCACAGACAAATTAAGAGGAAAGTACAGAGACTTCCCATATCCCTCCTGTTCCTACACATGGATAGCCGATTATTAACATCTTCCGTCAGAGTTGTGCACTTATTACAATTGTTGAACCTACATAGACTCATTGTTATCACCCAAAGTATGTAGTTTATATTAGGGTTCACTCTTGGTGTTAAACAGTCTCTAGGTTTTGACATATTTATAATGACATATTATAATATCATACAGAGTAGTTTCACTGCCCAGAAAGTTATCTGTGCTCTGCTGATTCATCCCTCCTGCCCCCTCAAGCCTGCTATAAATGATCCTTTTACCCTTGCCATAGTTTTGCCTTTTCCAGAATGTGATATGGCTGGAATCATGTTGAATGTAGTCTTTTTAGATTGGCTTTTATAGTAATATGAATGGTAATGTAATATAAATTTAAGATTCTTCCATGTTGCCTTATGGCTTGATAGCTCATTTCTTTTTATATCTGATTAGTATTCCATTATCTGGATGTGCCACAGTTTATTTATTCATCCATCTACTGAAGGACATCTTGGCTGCTTCCAAGTTTTGGCAATTGTGAGTAAAATGGCTATAAAGACCCATGTGCAAGGTTTTGTACTGACATAAGTTTTCAGTTCCTTTGGGTTGATACCAAGGAGTACAATTGTTGGATCATATGGTAAGAGTATATTTAGTTTGTAAGAAGCCACCAAATTGTCTTCTAAAGTGGCTGTGAGCCATTTACATTCCCACCAGCAAGGAAGGAAAGTTCTTGTTCCTTCACATTTTTGCAGCATTTGTTGTCATTGTTCAAGATTTTGTCCATTCTAATAGGTGTGCAGTGGTGGCTCATTGTTTTAATCTGCAATTGCCTGATGACATGATGTGGAATGTCGTTTCATATGCTTATTTGTCACCTGTATTTCTTCATTAGTGAGGTGACTGTTAAGATCTTTGGCTCATTTTAAAAATCGGGTCATTTTTCTCATTGTTGAGTTTTAAGGGTTCTTTGTATATTTTGGATAATCTGTTATTAAATAAGGCTTTTACAAATATTTTCTCAAAATCTGTGGCTTATCTTTTTATTTTCTTGATAGTGTTTTTTCTGCAGGGTAGACAGTTCTAATTTTAATGAAGTCCAGCATATACTTTATTTCATAGTTTATGCCTAATGCATTGTATCTAAAAATTCAATGCCAAACTCAAGGTCATCTAAATTTTCTCCTATGTTACTTTCTAGGAGTTTTATATTTTTGCATTTTACATTTAGGTCTTGTGATCCATTTGAGTTGATTTTTGTGAAGGGTATAATGTCTGTATATAGATATTCATTTTTTTGCATATGGATGTCCAGACTCTTTAGTACTTTTATAGGAAAAACTATGGTGCTGTGGAGGGCAAAAATTTAACATTCTTAGGGATATGGGAAATCTAGGTACATTGAAAGATATATAAGAATGTCCCTATCCTTTGAGAACTGCTCCATTCACTGGGACTATAGATTATGCATGAAAAGTTAAACACTAGAATAATATAGAATTTGCTGAAACATATATAGTATGTATATAAGTAGTCCATGAATAAGTTAATGTTATTTTAATCATTTTTTGGAATACATAATAGACAAATGAAGAAAGAAAACCTTTCTAGCTTTATGGATTTTGGAGCATTTGAATGAATAAAGTACTATTTGACACCTACTATATCTGAAACTCTATTTACCTGAACTTAAAATGATCACACCAATACTATGGTGTATCACTATTATTCTTATTTCATAGATCAGCGAGCTAAGGAAGAGATAAGTTAAATAATATGATGAAGGCCATATGGCTTGAAAGCAAAATGTGAAAATATAAGCAGGGGCTCTGATATCAAAGTACTTGTTCTTTCTTTGTGTTCCACTGCTGTTGTATGGATAAGAATTGTCTAGTTTTTTCTTTTTGATCTGTTAATACATGTTTGTTATATATTTTGCACACTTATAAAGATGCTAGTAATGTTTCCTCAGTTACCAATATTCCTAAGTCTTATTTGCTACTCAGAGACAAACCATTTGATTGAGAAATACCTTCTAGCAAAACTGTCGTCTTCTAGGACAGCCCTAGTGGCATTTCAAATGATTTCAAGCAAGTAATTTAGACATGAAAAGGAACAGTAGTACAAGTAGATCAATAATTGTGACAAATCAAAATCACGTACATAAGTGGAAGCCAACGTTTTTTGCATTAATTCTCATTATTAAAATGTTTTCAAAAGGACATTTTCTCTAGAATTAAAATAACTGCTAAGTAATCATTTGTTAATTCAGTAGTCACTTGTTGATAATGCAAAGGAACTGTATGAGGTGAGGTTTAATTCTAGTTGAAACTATTGTGTGATTTTTGTATAAGGTCATGAATTGCCATTCTGAATAATTCTTTTGATTTACTTGTGGAGGAAATATAGCACAAACTGCTATTAAATCTCTGTCCAATATGAGAACATTATGAACTAAAATCAAAAAATTGGACCCAAAAAAGGAGCCCATGTTGAAAGTTAAAAACATTGAAATTCAAATTACATAAATCAAAATAAAATATATTTATTTAGATTTTAATAAAATAATTTTATGGAGGTAAAACTTACTAATAGTCATTTTAAGGAGATATATTTTAAATGAATGGTCAGAATCATAATCTAGGTTAAATAGGTTAAAGCTTAAATGTATATTTTTTATTTTTTCTGATAACATCTTTCAATATGTATCAAAGCTGATTTAATTATATATATACACATTGTTCATGTGTGTGTGTGTGGTGTGCATGTGTAAAATCTCAGCATGGTGAATTACCAATTAATAAAATTATATTTTCATCTGCCTTGAAATTCATTTCCTTGTATGTTTGTTTATATGGCTTTATGTGTTTGTTTATCAATGTCTCATCTTGGGAAAAGAAGGATTTCTTTGAATACACATTCATGCCAGTTGTAGGTTAGTTTCTAATGTTTTTTGTCATTGATGTGTAGCGAGGTAAAGCAGTAGATTTAAATATAAGAGAAGGTAAGATTTTTCAGTCTTTGAGCAAGTACAGGGAACCAAGGATAAATTTGTGATCCACCCATATTTAATTGACTAGTATATCCTAAACATTTATATTTAAAGCATTTATCCATTCTAAGTTACATATTTTTAGTTTATATTTTTTACCCCTAAAAAAAGATACATCACTCAATGGATGGTATTTTCTGATTGTTGAACAGAAACTGGTTGTGATATAGCTTCCATCACTGCACATGTATGTATATGGGCATAGGTACTTTGTTTTCACATCAATTATGTATATACATTGTACTGCAAATGTTGAATTCAATTGACACTTAAGTGCCAAATCATTCAGTGAGCATTTGAGGAAAAAATGAGTCACAGTTGTTATCTGGAAGCCTTCCATTATTAACTTGTGATAATATCAAAAATTACTAAAATGCGTAGACTTGAAAATGATATTTAGAAACTAAGTTCTAGTGCCAAGTGTTTCCTGTTGCTACTTGAGTGTCACTGCTTCTAGGTTTTCTTGGTAGGTAGAACTGCAAAATAGGTATAATCGCCACATATATATTAATATGTATGTCTATACCTATCTATACATAGAGATTAATATAAATATGAGTTCATATGCATACCTTTTACTCTAATCCAGCATCACAGGATTTGTTCTAGTCGCTTCCCCCTTGCTTATTTTCACCTGTTTAACAATGAAAAAACCTGATTCTCATTATCTACAATATATGTACTTATTTGTTCAACCCTAGGTTAACATAAAATAGTTTCAGCATTGCTAACTCACCTTTTGGAGAGAAGCAAATTTACCAACTAGAATACAGCGTTAGTATACAGTACCTTTTATCTTAAGCTGGTATGGTTAAAATGCTATTAATATTTTTAATGTTAACTCCTAACTATCTCTTCAGAGAGATTTAAAATATGAGAAGGACTAGATTCCCGATTTCCGACTTTAAAAATAGAGGAAGAAGGGCACTAACTAAGCATCCTAGGTGGCCTTAGAAATGGAAATTTACCCTGACAGCAGGGAAACCAGGTATGAATTTAGCCAGTAACAGGAATGAAGCTGAATGTAGACTTTTAAAACTTCCAGTAAGGAATGCAGCCTTGCCAACAACTTGTTTTCCACCTATGGTAACCCAGGCACAGAAACCAGCTAAATCAACTCAGATTCTGACCCAGGGACCGTGACTTAATACATTTTTGTTGTTTTATACCATTAAATTCATGGTATTTTGTTATATTAATAGTAGCAATAGAAAATGAATACCACATCTTTCCCAATAATTCATAACCTCAATATATCATAAGAAAAGATCAGACAAATATGAAATATATGACCTGCACTCTTTAAAAGTGGCAAGGGCATGAAAGACAAAGACTGAGGGATTGCAACAAAAGAAGGGGACTAACGTGACAATAGTAACTCAGTGTTATGCGAGTTCCTGGATTAGAGCTTGAGACAGGAGAGAGACAAGCATTAAAAAAAAAAAAAAAACTGGTATAATTCCATGAAGTCTTCAGTTTGATTGATAATACAGTATTAGTGTTAATTTCTTAGTTTTGAGAATTATACATGGTTATGTAAGATGGTATCATTGGGAGTCACTGGTTGAAATTGTGTGGAAATGCTCTGTAATGCTTTTGGAACTGTTATAAAGTCTAAAATTACTTTAAAGTAAAAAGAAACATATGTGGAATGGGGGTAAGCATCTTGGAAGAAAATCCTGAAAGCACTATGGGAGTAAATGTAAGAAAAGCTACTTTTCCAATGATCTTTAAAACACAAAGAAAGTGTGTGTGGGGTGATGCACATTGATAATATGAAGTTAAAAAAAATGATTCTGAAGAATTGGACACTGGATATGAAGAACAGTTGAATAATTTGACCAATTTGTTTAGCTTTTATTACTTTATATATATACATAATAATAAACTGTAAAAATCTATGACTAGGCCTGGTACAGTTGCTCATGCTGTAATCCTAGCAATCTGGAAGGCAAAGGCAGGAGAATTGCTTAAACTCAAGTGTTTGAGACCAGCCTGCGCAAGACAAAGGCCCCTCTCTACTAAAAATATAAAAATTAGCCAGGCATCCTGGCATGCACCTTTAGTCCCAGCTACTTTGGAGGCTGAGGCAAGAGGATCGGTTGAACCCAATAGTTTGAGGTTGCCGTGAGCTAGGCTGACACCCCTGTACTCTACACAGGGCAACAGAGTAAGACTCTGTCTCAAAAAATAAAAAAATCATATATATATGACTAAAAGATTAAGAAGAACTCTTTATAAATATAAAATTTATTAAAGAATTGGAAAGCAATGTCCTAGCTTAATTGGCCACATTTATTGTGGTATAGTGAAATAATGAAGGCATTTTATAATTTAAAACATCTCATTTTGATAAAATGTTTTATAGCATTTAATCTTACATCAAACATAAAATATTTCAATTATTACTGTCTACTAAGGAAGAATCTAAGATACAGTGATATTAAGTAATTTACCTGAACTTCTAGTGTGAATAAGTCATAGCTGGAATTCAAAGCAGATCTCACAGCTAAAAGGCCTATCAAAATATGCTACCTCCTCTAACAAAAGAGAGGGACCCTCTCAGGTCTCTTTCAGGTCACACACCCACCCTAGACTCCCAATAGTAATGTTCTAATATCTTAGACTGGCCCATCTAACATGTAGCATACTCATTTGGAACTAATAATTCCATAATTAAATAATTAAGCCCATTTAGAAAGGTGAAATGATGGTTTACTCTCTGATATATTAATTGCACACTGAGACACAAAGTAGCCATTTGAATTTGAGAGTGGATTCATTTAATTTTGTTTAGATCAAATAAAGCAGTGTAACATGTACTATTATAAATTATATCGAAATGATAAATTGTAGCCTATTAGAGATTCTAAAGACAAAGGTGACAGTGGTGAATCCTCCTTGTGAAGCTCCTGTAGTTTTTGTGTGAAAATAAAACAAACAAAAAATCAACAAATACATAGCACAAGATATCACTATGTGTTATTCAAAGGTACTTGCTAATTTTCGAGAGAAAAACATGGAGAGCAAACAAGAGGAGTTTAATTTCTGGGCCATATTTCATCTTTTGTGCCATGCTAGTCAAAACATTTCCTGTTTGTTTCACAGCTTTCCCAAATGAAACGTTTTAGAATTGATATTTGCTTTCAACACTCAGTGCCTTGAAAATGGTATTTTAAAAATCACAAATCACGAATAAGAACGGAAGAATGATTTAGGGAGCTATCTACACACACAGATTTTTTTTGACATTTTTAAAAGTCAGGTTAGTCAAATAAATCAAATTAATTTCGGTTCTTTATAGATGTTGCTAGAAACAAATTCAAGATATTTTAAAAGATTCTCTGTCTTTTCTTTGGTATTTTCAAGGTAATATCTGTTAATGTTACATTCAAGCTGTTAAAAAAGTACCTACATTTAAGTAAACCACTCCAGATTTTATCACACAAAAATAATCATTACTAATATTAGATAAATATTAGACATAGATTTTTATGCAGCTAGTTGGTTTCATAGGTAATACACAGGTGACATGTTTCTATTTAAAAAATGGATTGCAACATGTTCTATGTAAATAAAGATACTTTTTCTTAAAAAGTAAAATGTTAGTAATTTCTCATCTTATA
The DNA here is from genome assembly GCA_008750895.1 of Mirza zaza. Classification (NCBI taxonomy): domain Eukaryota; kingdom Metazoa; phylum Chordata; class Mammalia; order Primates; family Cheirogaleidae; genus Mirza; species Mirza zaza. The sequence goes on along the minus strand of VSMD01072376.1, from coordinate 33,087 downwards.
AATCTGCACAAAACAGTACTTAAAATCTTTTTTATTAAAAAGAAATGATACAATAAAGAGATTATAGGCATTATAAATATTTGTACCAACTTATTATATTTTTAGGCATTAACTCACTGCTTAAAGGTAAAAGTGATTAGTACTGACACCTCTTCTCTCTCATTGCCATACTTCCTGATTTATTCTGTTTATTTTTGTATGGTCATACTTCTAACATTTATAGTCTTATAAAACTATAATTCACACAATTATTTAATAGAAGCATTATATTTAATGAATTTGGTGTTTACTACCACCTGTTTACCATGGCTTCTTCATTCTATATGCTTATTTTACTATATCTTAATAGACAAGAGTTTTTGGTTAAGTGGGATTCATTTTTTCTCCTCCAGAAAGGCTCATGGTGATATAGAATGCCGAGATACTGTAGGTGATATGTTTTGTCTGCTTGTATGTATGGACTTTTTGTTCTTATGTAGTTATTACATCATAAGTGTTGGTATTGAGCATTTTGTAATAAATTTGCCTGGAACTTAATATGGCCCATCCATTTGCAGACTCATTTCTCTCATTTTAAGGAGATTTTCCTTTATCCATTTTTTTTTCTAATTTATTAATATATTTATATTTTTTTGTATTGACCATGATCAACTCAAGCCTTATTTCTTTGTCAATAACTTCCTTTTCAAATGTCAGAGATGTCTATTTCATTCCTGCAGTATGTATTCTTTAGTAATGTTATTTTGCTCTTCAGTGTGTTTCCTAAGTTTTGTATTTTTCTCTGTTTTATCATCTTATATTTGAGTATTTATTTACCAAATTTATGTTTTCATAAAATTCTGCAAAACACTTGTGGTAAATATATTTCTATTTTTTGGATTATGTTTTGTTCTCCTAGCCTGCATTTTTTACTTGGTTTTTGCATTCTCTTTTCCTGCTCAAGTATTTTCCATATCTTTCTAGAGAAAGGAATATCTCCTAATTTTTATATACAGTTGAAGTAACCACTGGAAGGACTGATTCTGTGTTCCAATTCTAAATACTCAGGGAACTATTTAAAATTTCATCTAGGTTTTTCTGTTTTAACTATTAATACCTTAAATTATTGGTTCCTTAACATCACATTTGGGATATTGGGAGAAAATATCTTGATCAGGCCACAATCTGGAAAATATCATCTAGAAAACTCAAGATATAATCTTCATTATCATCTATACCATTTTTAAATTTTTTGAGCTGTAGTCTTATTACATGAGTATTCAATTTTTGGAAGTATTAATAAAATTATGGAAGTTTAAATTGAAACCACCAGTAAAATTTAGTCCAATAAACAACACACTTATCCAGTGTTTAATAGGAAAGAACATGTATAGGTAAATACACTATTATTCTTTGGACTTCTTGTCAGAAAGTATTTAAACACAGTATAAATCACTGTATTAGCAAGATGAGAGGGAAGTGTATATTCCATATTTTAATTTATCTTTTTTTAATATTGTAAACATAATCCACTCAATTTATAGCAGGAAAATTGCCTTAAATGTGGAATCTGATGCAGGGATCTGTTCTTTCTGTTTGTAGGACACTTTTGTATGACCTGCTAGGGACAACAGTCATTGTTACCACTTTAAAATTGTCATTGTTACCACTTTAAAATTGTTACCATTTTAAAAATTAAAACTTTAATATTAGGATAGATATTGCACTCAGATTCTAGGTTTAATTATGGAAAAATAGTACAACATTTTGTTGAAGTATTGCTTTAATTCTTTATTTGATCCCAAATATCAACTTGACAAAATAAAAAATCAGTTAAATTGCTCTCTTGGGGAAAAATGCCCACTTTCATTTTTTAAAAAATATCTGGCAATAATTTTAGAAGTAGTTTAATTCTTACATTTAAGGAGTTAGTTTTCAAACAGTTTCTGCAAAGCCTGTGGGTAGTGAAAAAGAGTATCATATTCAGGCTAATTGCTGGGGCTTTCAGCTTTGTGTGGTTGGAGCTGTTACGAAGAGCTCTGATCAAAATGTGCTCTTCTTTTATTGCTATTAAATGAGTGGAGAATTGTCCTTTCTGGAAGCCTACGATTGTCTGTTTTGGCTTTTTATCCATGTTTATTTGACCAGAAAATACTGCCTCATGTCATTTGCAACCAGCTGAAGTCCAAGACCCTGATTGCTGCTTCATGGTAGTTGACCATTAGAGTTGATGCTTTTAAAAGTAGCTAGCGGAATTTTAAAAACCGGCTTATATAATTTTCTTTGTATGTTTTAAGTGATTGTTTTGTTAATATTATACTTTCTCTTTTAATTTCAATTTTACAACTAGCACACCTAAACAGGAGAATTATGCAGGGAGTTAACGCAGAAAGTTAGGGAGGTTGAGCATTTTTTATTTCCCAACAGGTTCTATCAAACAGATCCCCATATTCCTTCTATAGCTGACATCACTAACACAACACTAAGCCTGCAAGAAAAAGCTGACATTGAACAGAAAAACTACTGAGCTGTGCAGCTCAGAAGAACCATCAACCCAAACTTCCCCCTTGATAGCAGTAAGTCCACCCTGGGTTACAATTCAGCTGAATTGCCTGTGTAATATTGTCTCCTTCTGTCTGGAACAATTCATTCTCTTTGTGAGAAAGGGAGAAAATTAGCTAAAATCCATGGTCTTCACTTTACGTGATTAATGGATATCAGCCAAAATATGCAAACATAATAGAAGAAAGGCAGCTTAGAGGAGCCTCCCAGAGAGAGACTCCTGAGCGTCTTCCTTCAAATTTAACTCAGCAGTTAATCAAACAGTTCTGAACTTCCCAGTAAGGTTTTTTTCAAAGGAAGCAAAGTGGAGGATCCATAAACATGACATTGGAATTTCTTTTATCTGCTCCAGAACAAGTATCAAACATTTCTTTTCCTTCAAGGTACAACATTAGACTTACTCTCTTAAGCGTGCTATGTCTTCTCAACATCCTTCCCTTAATGAGAGTAAAATTTAGAAAAAGATATTTCCACCCAAAGAGGTTATACTTCTGTTGGTGATGGTGGTGGTAGTTTTATTTCTAAATAGAGGTTGTTATATCTCTGATCACTACTGTCTAGAAAAATAGAAGCAGTATGAGTCAACAGGGATTATCTAGTACCTGACAGTGACCAAAAGTAAAATCTGTATTTCTTTTGCTTAGCTTATCACAAGATTTCCCTCCAAGTATTGCGTACATCCAAGTGAATGGTCAGAGGCTGTAATAAGCAGATTTGAGTCATTGTAGAGACTCAGAGTGGCATGACAATGATTTCAAATTAAATTTACCCAATCTGTCATTATTTTTATTACCTATTATATCCTAAGAATCAAGTAAACTAAGAGCAGCACTATATATTTCTAATTGCAAATCTTGCTTCATTCATGAACTCTTTCCAGTGACACTAATATTAATGGTTAATACTGCTGAATTTCTCCCACGATATTATTTCTTTCTAAATGTTTCTGTGTGCTCAGACCTTTGGGTGCTCAACTTCCCCAGTTGTACAATGAAGCAATCTTCTATAGTTGACTGGTTCCTTTTTCCTCAGACAGCTCAGTATAAGAAGCCCATCAGCTTTCTTGCCATAAGGAATTAGTCATTTATGCTGACTCTTCAATATGACACTTGGGGCCTATTCAATTCCAGTAGTAGTATTGAAACTTCCGCTATAAAACTTAAGTTCTGAAAATCTAATGGATTCATTTTCCCTCACACCATGGGCTTTATGGGATATGTCTTTCAAGACAAATGATCTTTTCCTCATGAAGCATGTTGGGAAGTGGATCTAAATGCAAAGATCCTGCACTTAACGATTCTCCTAAATGCTATTTTTTATAGCTTTTTAATAGCTTTTTATAACTTTTTAAAAAGTGTTCAATATCCTTGCCGAGACATACAACTCTTTGTCAGAAATAGAGATTTGCAAAATTTGGTAATTATCATTATGTAAGCAGGTGTATTATGACTTGCCTTGAAAAATTACAGATAATTACTTTTTGGTCCACAATTATACTTTAGCGCTTCTATTTCTTTTGTCAAGATCATGAACACTTGTTAGGTTTCTAGTCTTAATTTAACGGTCTTTCTGATTTTTTTGTAGTGTCTATATCTGATAACTTATCTCAGGAAATCTGAATTGTGGCGCTATGCAAAATCTCTCTAAAATATATCATCTTGGATGGTAAGATTATTTTGTAAGGGATTACTCTGATTAAATTATTTTATAAGATGAACTAAAAAACAGTTAAATGGTAGTTGATGAGATAATCATTAGTATCACCTTGAAATAGATATCTGATACTTAATTGGCAAATTACATTTCTCTTCCTGATTCTGTGTTTGAGATATTAATAACCATGCCAGGATGCATAGAAGAATGAGGTTGGATGAAGAATTCTTTATCTTTAAGGCAATTTCTTTTTATAAAGGCTTGATCCCTGCTTTATGGACATAACTCAGGGAGACTGAACCAGCTCTGTTTGAACCTTGCTTTGCATTAAGATCTGAAACTAAATAGACAACTCATTAATTTCATATCATAAAAGTAATTAAAATTTATTATTTTCATAATTTATATGTATTAAGTATGATCGGAATTTTTGTTAATTCAGTTATTTTGTCACTTGCAAACAACATGAAACGAGATTGTAGCTATGTAATCAGAAATTGCTATAATAGCTGAATACTCTGAAAGATGGATTTCACAGATCCCTTCTAATTTTTTCATTGCTCTGTATGTTTTAAATATAAAAAATTAAAATAATAAATTACCAGTTTTCTATATTAAGTATAGAAACTTAAGTAAACTAAGAGCAGCATCGTATATCATTGAAACAAATGTGATTAATTAGATCAATGGCATTACTCATGGCTATGTAGAAAAAGAAAGATTCTTCATATGAGTGAGCCCATGGAATATTTTTTATTTTGTATCTGGCTTATTTCATGTAGCATAATGTCTTCCAACTCCATGTTGTAGCAAATGGCAGGATCTCCTTTTTTAAGGTTATTTTCTTTTCTTTAAATTTTATTTCGGCATATTATGGGGGTATAAATTTTAAGGATTCAAAAAATGCCCTTGCTCCCTCTCCCCCAAAAGTCTGAGTTTCCAGTGTGACCATCCCCCAGATGGTGCACATCTCACTCGTTATGTATGTATATACCCACTACCCTTCCCCCTCCCACCTGCCCAATACCCAATTACTGTAGTACCTATGTGTCCATTTAGGTGCTGCTCAGTTAATACCAGTTTGCTGGTGAGTATATGTGATGTTTGTTTTTCCATTCTTGGGATACTTCACTTAGTAGTATGGGTTCCAGCTCTAACCAGGAAAATATGAGATGTGCTATATCACCGTTGTTTCTTAGAGCTGAATAGTACTCCGTGGTAAAGTTATTTTCTAACGTGCTCATTTGTACCTGAGGAAAAAGAGCATGGATGTCCTTCAGTATTGAAATAGAAGTTAATAGTAATTAATCATATGTGAAAAATATAGGGGATAATGTAGAAATCCTTTGCATCAGGACTAATTTCATTGTCACACTATATGACAAGGCTGTTCAGTATTTCCATGATATTGTTGTCTTGTAGAATAAACTGACCAAATGTTGAGGCTAACTCATAAGAATCAATGTAATAATTGATGTATTCAATACCTTTATTTTTCAAGTATTTCCCCACTCTAATGGGGTATGTATACTCTATTATTATAGGATTGGGAGAAATACATTTTAAAAGTAAAAGATTGGTTAGGAGAGACATAACTATCTTGATAATAAAATAATTTCTCCATTTGTTATATTATTTGGATAAGATTATTCAGCAAATTAAATAATAAATGCCTTTTTCATGTAAGAAAAGTACTTTTGAGTAGTTATTCACATATTTCAAAAGTAAAAATGCATAATGAAATAAACGTAAAATAGTCTTTTCTCTATACCCTATATCCAACTAGAACTAATCCTTTACACCATAAATGTTTTATTTACTTTTATTAATTATTTACTACTACTTGTTAAACTGTATTACTAATATCATTTCGTATTTTTCTATGTAAGTACATATATCAATTCTTTCTTACATACTATTGTATGTCTTTTTTTCCAACTTGGAGACAAATAGAAAATTATCTTTTTTTATAGGTCACTGAATATCCATCTGTATCAAAACACCATGTATTTTATTAATAACTTTCTTATAAATAATATTTTGATTTCTTATCTTAAGAAAAACAGCTCTGCAGTTAACCACATATATGTAAACATATGTGACATTTTGCATGAGGGATATATCTGTGAAATACGTTTCTGGTAATTTAACTTCTGGGTAACATAAGGGTGCTTGTGCCGTTTACACCCCACCAGTAATCCATGGGGCTACACTTTCCACACAGCCCTGACAAATGAGTTTGTTGAAAGATTTTGAAGTTTTAGCAAATTTTAAGTGGCGGGGGGGGAAGGCTCTTTGGTGTAGCTTTGGTTTGAATTTCACTTTGTATAAGTGAAGTCATATTGTTTTTATGCTATAAATAGTTTTCACCTAGTTTGTGTTTTGACCTTGTTTATAGCATTTTTCCTTATTTGAAAGTTTTTATTTTTATTGTAGTTGCATTTCTTAGTTTTTTTAATGGTTTTTGTAATTGAACTATTGTTAAAATAGCTTCCAACACTTTAGAGTTAAAAAGAAATTATCACTTATCTCCAGAGCTGTTACCATGTTCTAATATACAGTTAACATTTTATTACATTTTTTTCCCCTCATTAAATCTAAATGTCATGAGCTCAAAATTTTTTTCCCATCACTGTGTCTCCTGCATCTAGAATAGGACCTAGCATGAAGTTCTATAAATATTTGTTGAATAAATGAATGTAGGTTTTCTAGATCAAAACTTTTTAAAGGGTAACTCAATTAATGGCATAGATATTGAATTAGAGTTGGAAGGCCAGTGGGTATTATTATAATAGTCTTTTGTTTTTAGGTCTTCCAAATGAAAATAGCTAAAAGGATTTTGAATTAAAGAGCAATGATTGGCAGCTAAGTACTGAGGAGATACACATACACCCCTACACACCTATGTACATATGGATATATATATATATATATAGTCTCCTGTATCTACCTGTGGAGTAAGTCATACCATAAACCACATATTTCATAGAAAGTAACAAAGATTCATTTTTTGTTTTTTGAAAGATAATCAAGGACTGATTTCTACAATTTACGTCTGCAACACTTTTTTTTTCTGTGCTTTTTAGAGAGTAGCTACTTGAATTACTAACGGAAACCATACAAAGGCACTGATTTTACTTCAGTGCCTCTGCCTGTGCAATACCTTATTTTAGTTGTAATCTTATGGCACTTTAATGAAACCTCAGGGACTATTGAGTTAAGATTAAAAAAACCTGCCCTCGTGAAACATTTGAAAATACAATAGATGTATACTTAAAACAAAGACCTTTTTTTTTAATTTATTTTTTTTATTTATTTCATCATATTATGGAGGTACAAATATTGTTAGGGTTACAAATATTGCCCCTCCCCCCTCCCTCCCCCCAATGTAACCAATCCCCCGGTGGTGTGTGTTGCACCCGTTATGGAAGCATACACCCCTTTCCTCCTCCCCCCTACCGCCTGCCCACCACCTGATAAAATGTTTTGTTTTGATTTTTTTTTGACATTTTGGTTACATTGTATATCTTTGCCTCTCCCTAAGAAGGGTTAGAGGTATGCCCTTCCTTTCCAAAATACTCGCCACCTCACTAAGATTGGGTCCCCCCCCAATCCCTGGTGAGCATTGCCACCATTTGAAAACCATAGTTTTAATCAGTCAGTACCAATTTGATGGCGAGTAGATGTAGGGCCCATTTTCCATGCCTTGTGTCGCCTCACTTTGGATAACGGGCTTAAACTTAATCCAGGATAGCATAAATGGTGCTAGCTCACCGTCATTTCTTAGGATTGAGTAATACTCCATTGTGAGCATATACCACATTTTAATTATCCACTCATGAATTGATGGGCTCTTGGGTTGCTTCCATGACCGTGCAATAGTGAATTGTGCTGCTATAAACATTTGGGTGCAGATGTCTTTATAATAGAATGTCTTATGCTCTCTTGGGTAAATGCCCAACAATGCTGTTGCAGGGTCGAATGGTATTTCTATTTCTAGCTGTTTGAGGTATCTCCAAATTCTTTTCCACAAAGGTTGCACTAGTTTGCAGTCCCACCAGCAGTGTAGGAGTGTTCCTGTCTCTCTGCATCCTCACCAGCATTTGTTGTTTTGGGATTTCTTGATATAGGCCATTCTTACTGGGGTTAGGTGGTATCTCATTGTGGTTTTGATTTGCATTTCTCTAATAATTAGAGAAGTTGAGCATTTCTTTATATGTTTGCATGCCATTATTCTGTCTTCATTGGAGAAGTTTCTTTTCATTTCTGTCGCCCATTTCTTGATGGGATTGTTTACTTTTTTCTTGTTAATTCTTTTAAGTTCTAGATAGATTCTTGTTATTAGACCTTTATCAGAGGTCTAGGGAGCAAATATTTTTTCCCACTCTGTGGGTTGTCTATTTGCTCTACTGATGGTTTCCTTGGCTGTGCAGAAACTTTTTAATTTGATCAGATCCCATTTAAAACAAAGACCTTTAAAAGATATTCTGGAAGGTGGCACTTTGTTCCCTGAGGAGACAGTATTTAGAAAGAGATAAACTAGGAATGAATGAATGTGGGTAAGAGATTGAAAGTGAAGCTAAAAGACCTGAATGTTGCGTTTGGTATAGGTGGGAAGTAAAATCTGTATTTTTATGATCTTTATTGGTGAGACCATGATTAAAGGAACTATTTGTGAAGGGGCCAGTTAATGGTAATTTTTGGATTTTTCAATCTTCAACAGAAAAAAGTAAAAGCATGTTTCTTCCATTTCAGAAATGTCATTGAAGGGTAGTCAACTGTATGGGAAGTCTCTTCACCTTTATTCCAAGCAATTCACATTCTTTAAAACAGAAACCTAAAGATGTATTTGAATCACTTATGTGTGAAGCACATGTAACTACATAGAAAAAGGCAGTTACCAAAGAGATGGCAGTTCGTATCAAAATTAAGAAACAAGCTATTATGAGTTAAATTATGTTTCTTCCAAAATTCTGATGCTGAAAGTTCTAACTCCGAGCAGGTCAGAACCTGACCTAATTTGGAAATAGGGCCATTGTAAATTTAGTAAGTTAAGATGAGGACATACTGGAATAGGTTGAACCCCTCATTCAATAAGATTGTTATCCTTATAGAAAGAGAAATTTTGGAGCTAGAGATAAATATGCATACAAGGAAGATGATGACCAACAATTAATAATATAAGCAAAGAGACCGGTTTGGAGCAGATTCTTCTCTCACAGCTTTCAGGAGGAACAAATCCTGCTGACATTTTGATTTCAGACTTCTAGCCTCCAAAACTATGGGACATAAATTTTTGTCATTTAAACCATTCAGTTTGTAGTACTTTTTTATAGCCTTTTTACTTTACACAATGAAATTATTATGCTAAGTTTTCAAAAAGAGTTTTCACTGAAGGACAAATATTATTTTATCTAGCATTGACCTGGAAAACTTATACTCCTATTTGACACAGCTCTATTTTTCTCTTGGCCATATTCTTAATCTTATGCTTACTGGGAGATTTTTATCCTCTGAGGAATATTTAAGTAAATATCCTTTATAAAGCCACTTGCAATGAGATGTGTTTCTTTTCATCAGGTTCTAGCCTTGTCTACTCAACGTATTCCTAATAAACATGGCAATTAATGCACAGATAAAGGTGTGCAGCATATAGGATGTAGAACTTCTCTGGCTTTGATATCTATAATTTTTTGACCCTAATGCTGTTTGAAATTTAAATAAAATAATTTCTAGCCAGTTTCTACAAGCTACAGATTTGGGGTGCTCAGTTCATTTTTCTATTCCAGAGAAATTTCTGATTTGAATACAACTAACCTAACTGATCAAGATCAAAGGAGCAGGTTAATCAATTTGTTCTGTATCTTTTAAACCTCTTTTCTATTGAAACATAACATATTTATTTCCAAATTTGCAGCAAAATAAATAGCAAAGTTCACTAACAATACAAATAAGAGGCTACGACATGGTAGGGATGTGCTCAGTTGTCAACTGAGATCATTCTTTGTTTTTTTCCTATTATATTGTATATGATGGGCATTATCATACTTGAGTTTATGAAAAACTGGCTCAATACTTTATAAAAACTGAATTTTCAAATAAATGACTAAAGCACTATTCTGTGTTAAGTCTTTCTCTCTCTATATATATACGTACTGCCCCCACACACACACACATAAAAGCTGTCTCTCTCCCCCCTTGTTTGCCCTTTGTCTGCCATATGGACAAGAAGCTATGTGATTTGCAAAACAAGGCTTTAATCAACACAGTTCTTGTATAGAACTGTGTATGAAGTTGTATAGAATTTTATACTAAGAACACAGTTCTTATATTTATATAAGAACTTATATAAATATAAGTTTATCTTATATTATATTTTGGTGACAAAATCTTATGGAAACTATTTTTCAACCGATTGAATTTTTGTTGGAACTTTGTACTTGACCGTACATGTTGCTCATTTATACCTATCTGTCCACTTGCACAATTAGTATGGAAATAGACTTCTTAATTATGAACTTTTTTTATTCTTTTAAAATATTAATGTATTATTGATCAAGAAAACATATACTGGGGACCAGGTTCTACCAGAATTAATATTGTCTATATATGAAAGTCATACTACCACTATAACAACTACTGTTCAAGCGTTATACATGTGTCAAATTATTTAATCCTAAGTACAGTTCTCTGAGGAAATATCATTAGTATTCACTTTTTACAGATATAGACACTTAAGCACAACCTGGAGAATTGAAAAGATACATAATTAAAATTTGATAAAGTATGGTACTATGGTAAATAAATGATATTCTTTTATCATACTGGGGATAGAAATAAATTTGGCCTAAGAAGGTAGAAAATGAATTCATAGTTGACAATGTTTAAGCTAGGTTTTGACATAAAAGTAGGAGTTTTCTTATACAAGGGGAGAAACATTTGCTACAGGGAAAAATATAAGATGACCAAGAATAGCTCATATATTCATATCAAGGATTTTTCAGTGGAAAAAGGAACAAAAATTCACTAAAATTAATGCAAGAAAAAGGAGAAGGCTTACTTTTAAAATGCACAAAAATCTCAGTGAAGGTGGAATCCATAAGTTTTCATGAACCAAGGCAGTTAATCTGTCTGACTCTCTGCCTTTGTCTGAATCCTCAAGGATGGCTAAAATTCTTGTTCCAAGCCTTCATATCTTTGTGTTTCTCTTCTGGCCAACTTCCCTCTTCTATTATTTTATCTGTAAACACATAGCTGATGGTTTTCTGTTTTCAGAACCTACATGTATTATTATGTATTCTTAGCTTTGTTCTCCATGGATTACTATATGTATTCCCCAATGTACAAATTTCAAGTTCTCAGTAGAGAAATCTGGTTGGCCTAGCTTATGTTTTTCGTGCCAGAACACACAACTTCTCCCTGGTCCATTCAGCTATAACCAGGTGAATGAGGCATCATCATTCTATTGTTGAGTTCTGTAAACAGACATTCGTAAACTAATTAGTCTACTGGATCATATGTGACAGTGATTGGTTCAGTGTGGCAATCATTTACTATTTGACAGTAGATAGAGCAGGATTATAGAGGGCCTTCTGTGTAATGTACTAACATTGATCATTGATCTAGTATTTTAAAGCTTTGGGGTTTCATAATCATACCAGTCTTTTATCATTCCTATACGTGTGATAGATAGGAGTGAAAAATGTCATGAATCAGTGAGATAGTTGTGGTTTTCCAGGCAAGAGCTGAGGAATAACTAAACTCTAAATGGTAGGTACCAATCCCTAATATAGATTACAAATTCAAAATGTTCATGGAATGTCTTTCTGTTTCTGAAATAGGATAAAAGATAGAATGTTCTTTTACTGTGTGGAAAAAATGACCAAAAAGGGATAATAAGAAAATGAGGACACAGAGAAAGATATAAACCAGAATCCAGAAAGTAGTGAGTGGAAAATTCAGAAAGACAATTAAAAATAATAAGTGTAATTGTAGGATTTTTATATGAGCTGTATAGTTTTTCAAATAGAGAAGAGATATAAGGGAATCCTATCTGTTTAAAAAATAAGAGCATATTTTATCCTATAGAACAACAAAAAAATTGTAAGCATGAACAGATGTAACGAATCTATTAATAGAAGAAGACATACATAGGGTGAAACTGTCTAAACCCAGGAACGGCCTACTATTGGAAAAAGGTTCTTAACTGTCAAAACCATCTCTTACAGAGGCATTAAAGAATAAAAAATCTAATAAACTATAATAATAATAAAAGAAAGTCACCTATTAAGCACCACCATATGTCAGATATTATATTAAGTACTTTATACAGATTATTACATTCAATCTTCACAACATCCTTTTTAGGGGTATAATATTATAAACATTTTGTAGACAACATTAACTCTCAAAGAAGTTAGCACTCAAGTTATTAACAATTTCCGTAAGAAGGACAGAAAGGTCTTAAAGGAGTATTCTTTATATCACTTTATAATTCTTCCTTAGAGTACCGTTGAGAGCTAACAAGCACTATGAGACAATTTGAACATGCAATACTTGAGAAGGACTGTTAGGCATAGGAAGATATAAGTTCCACAATTTAGGACAAAGGAGTAACATTTAAGATGGCACGGTTTTAAATTTCTGAAAACAGGTTTTTGTTTGTTTTTAGAGAAGGAGGATTTCTAAAAATTGGAAATACTTGTTAAAAATTATTCAAGTGAAATAAAATATAGATCAACTGAAGAAGTCAAGTATATGGGGATATTAAATGAGCACAGATTTGAAAGGATTGCCTAAATGCTGGAACAAATGGCTTAGGAAAAATATAGATGTAGAAGTAACATAGTGTCAGGAATACAAAATGACAAACTGTTAAAAGCCTCTGAAAATGATTTTTTAGAAAGGATGATGTCTGTATGTAACATGTTATAAGCAAGAACACGGAGGCAAAGAACTCCATCATTTAAAGGTCTAGTAGTAACAAAATAAATGGAATAATACCCTTAAACAGAAGTGTAATCTCCAGTCTAAAAGTGTTTTTGGGGAAAATAGGTTAAGGAATGACATCTAAGACAGAGGAAGAGAACACACACAGTGGTTTTAAGTGAGTTTAGATATTTTTTACATTGAAAGAACTTTAGGATATACTTGTACAAAAGCTTTCATTATCAAAAACTATGAAGGAAGACAATTATTAATATCATTAGATGGTTTACTGGCATTTATGAAATAAAATGATGCATACTAAAAGTCACCATGGACCACCACCAGACAACTTTTTCTGGCTCTAGTTCTAAAAGGGAATGCTTTCAATGTTTCCCCATTTGGTATGATGTTGGCTGGGGTTTTTTCGTATATGGCTTTTATCATTTTGAGATAAGTCCTATGTATACCTATTTTGTTAAGCATTCTTATCATAAAAGGGTCCTGAATTTTGTCAAATGATTTTTCTGTGCCTATTGAGAGGATCATATGGTCTTTGTTTTTACTTCTATTTATGTGGTACATTACATTTATAGATTTGCATATGTTGAACCATCCGTGTGTCTCTGGGATGAAGCCCACTTGGTCGTGATGTTTTATTTTTTTTTGACGAGCAGCTAAATGATACTAATTTGGAATATCAAAACTTTGTTAAATTTCAGGATTGATGTCTTGGACTGAGCTATATGTTTGAAAATTATTCATAGCATGGATTCTGTAAGACATGGTTTTGAGTGGTACATATAAGACTGGTGAGAAGTATTTGAGTTATTTTTACTTGGTTGGCCAGCCCTCTTGTGAGCAGTATAATACATATTTTAGGTGACTGCAAGACTTAATAATGCAGTTAGAAATGTTTATTATAAACACTGAACCTAAAGGATAGCCTCTAAGACATTTTTTAACATACTTTTAAGTAAAAAAAAAAATCACACTAAAATCTATTGCTCACAGGAATAATGGAATTTAAACTCTAAGATCTCTTAAATGCTTTGTAACTATAATTATGGGTGTTTGTAATTGAACATATTTTATATAATCACTATTTCTTAGGATCAGAATCATCAGCAAATATAAAATAATACTGTTATAAAGCTTTTCTGGTGACCATTTTCTACCCTTTGGCCCAGTGGTATGATGTGTCACATTTGACTTAGTAATTATGTTAATTCAATATAAATTTTCTCTGTGGATTATATTACGTTCATGTTCAGAACAGGAAAAATATCCTCTTTAGATAACTGGTTTCTTTTTAATTCTTCCTTTCATTTCATCCCATGTCAAAATTATTAAGAGGATATATGATATTGTATTTCCAATGTCATCCCCTTGACTCATGTCAGGTTTTGATTATTGTGTGATTGGGCTACCAAGGTTGTTGTATTCACCCTTATTGTTCTGCTAAATTCTTTAGACACATTCCCTTAAGCAAAAGGAATAGATCTGCATTTCAACATCTTTACAGAATTTAAAGATATTTTCCCTTGAAAATGTTTTAGCAAAGGATTTTTCTACTTTTGAATCTTTTAAATGTAATTTAACGTGCAGTTTTTTAAAAAATAGTAATATGTAGTACTTTTACCATGATTATAATATGTGTATAATATTGCCAGTTGTACATACAGGAAACACTAATGTGTATAATGTCGAAAGGCAAAGAGTGTTGTTAAATAAGCAAACATCAAGATTCATGAGATGCAACATCATAAATGCACTAAATATAATCCCCTTTTATTTGCAATGTTTCAACCTGATAAGAAATATTAGCATATACTTCAAGTAAATTTTGATGTGAAATAGATAATACTTAATCATAGGCCATGAATTAAAGAAATATTTGTTTCATAAATTTGTGTAAAATGGTTTCTGCCTCAGCATCCATTTTTAGGCCTGACATAAGTTGTTTGAAACCCAGTTGTAGGTCACCTTTGGCCTAGTTAAAATTTTCCTCTGGGTGTGGTTATTTGTGTTAGTATTTATGGAAGTTCAAAAGAGAGGGATAGGAATTATGACATCATTCAATTGCTGAACTTGAGTCTAGTTAAGGATATCCTTGTTCTAAATTCTTTTGGATAATTTTTCAAGCCTTATACTTCTTGCCAGTGATTTGTCTTGTGCCAGAGCATTCTGTTGTTGTTTTTAGCATAGTTATTTTGACCCACAGGTTGCATATTTCTGCTGAATCAATACTATACCATCCTGAATGGCATTATACTAGTATATATATGATTTTTGTTGATGGCAGTTTTCAACTTTCTAGTTGTTTCACTGCATTTTTGAGGGATTTATTCAGATCTCTATGAGTAGTTTTATTATTTTGCTCTCCTTCACCTTACATAGCCAATATAATCAGATAATCACAATATCATGTAAAAGTCCACCCAACTACTACTCGTGAGTTTTTCTTGCTGAAGTACAGTAAACTGTAGCTTTTTTTTTTTTTTTAAAGAAAACTGAGGCATTTAGAGCTCTGGGATTTGAGAGATTTTTGGAAGAGTGGTGTTATAAGGGAGAAAGAAAAACACATAAATGGAAGGAAATGAAGAGATGAAAACAAAATAGAATGGAGAGGGAAAATAAAAACATGATTTCCAGTTGTTACTTCTGTCCTCATTCCATTCCCAACAGAAATAGCCTCTTGTCCCAGTCTTGTCTGGCTGCAAGACTGATATCACTTACCAGAGGGGTGGAGGAGGGCTGTGCTGCTTTGATTCAGCATAAGGACATCTGTTCTCTAAACCTATATCTTAATATGGTAAGCCGTCTGCTTCATATATCTGGTATGTATAAAAAGTACTTTTGTATTAGTTGGATTTTTATGTAGTAAATTCTCTAGGCTACAGCCTAAATAGTAATGTGTAGATGTATGTATATGAAAGAGTTGGTTCTATAATTGTGCTGTTTAGCCTCAAAGCAAATATTAATGTTTATCATCAGGCCTTACTTGGTATTTTGTCCTTATAACACAGTATTTCTTGGAAGCTCACCAGTGTCTATTATCTGTTTTAAGCTTTTGCTTCTCCATTTCTTATCTACCAGAATCAGGAAATATATCTACTGACATATAGTATTATTTATATGCATGATGGACAATACAGGCCACAAGTTCCTTTGTAAAAAGAGATAAATGGGATTTATCCATTGTATACTAAAATAAATAAATAAAAGTAGAAAAAGATTCACAAGGAAAAATTTAATCTATCTTTGATGTCTTAAATCCTCATAACTTTACAGAAGTCAAAAAATTTATCAAAAAATTACTAAATTCTCTTGAATACCAGTTCTTAGTGGTATATAAAATAGCTTGCATATTAATCCACAAGTGAATGTGCCTTGTCATTGAGAGACTGTAAAGAAAGAATGTTGTTAATGTTTTCTGTATATAAAGTTAGATCCTAGTTAAATTTCAGTTAAAATTTTAAAGTGAATGATTCAATCTCAAAGACAATAAATCTATAAAGCATAGTAGTATAAAACAATAGCTGATGTCTGTAATTATCTTGAAAGAAGTATAATGTCTTGACCATTTAAACTGATGGATGGATTTGCCAGGTTAGGTAGGTCTGCATCAGAAAGTGGTAGTGGTGGTACTAGTCATTATTCAAGAAAGTGGAAGAAAAAATAGATTAAAAAGTTAAGGAGTTTAATAATCTTTATAGGTGGATGAGAATACATCAACATCAAAATCCTTATTCATTTCGGCCACTTTTGCTATACTAGTATCACAGGACTGTGAGTGCCTTGACTGGAAATTTCACTCCCATATGACTAGATTGATTCTAACCATAAGATTAATCTGTGCAATTTGTGCAGTAATGGAAGTGTCAGTTTGGCAGTTCTTTTGATTCAAGTTCAATTTAGTTGTTTTCTCTTTTTTTCCCTCTCCCTCCCCGTACGCTATTGTTCTAGACCAAAAGCTGCTCATCTGAGATACACTTGAAAAATGGGAATGGGCAAAGAATAGTGTTGAAGAAAATGCAAATTTCTACTTTGAAGTCATAAAAATGTAAATTCTATCCCATAGAATAGCATAAACTGAATGGGAAGTGGCATTAAGCCCTATATGGAGGTGAATTAGAGTGAAACTGGAAAGGGACGAGGTAAATCTCATGATCAAAAAAAACATCAAAGATGTGATATTTTTAAATGACAACATCTAAATACCATCACATTTGTTAAAGTAGTTAAGGCCTTTAAAATGATTAAGGTTTAAGTGAGCCTTAAATAACTTAGTAAAAAACCTAGAAAGTGTTCACTAAATGTGAGCTATCATTATGAATATCTGTTACATAGTTTTCTTGATACAATTCAAGCAGAAATTTTTATAGATTTTAATTTTTATATAGTGAGGCATGCCCATATGAAAACATTTGTTCATGTTAGACTTAAATAATTTTGACATGTCACCTCAGTTTTATCAGTCTAATGTTAAAGTTTGAATTTAACGTGCCTTTAATAAATGAATATTTTATATGAGTCTAGTACTGTCTTTCATGTAGAGGCTTTATCACAAGCAGTACAGGGTTGTTGTCTTTAAATATCCTTAGATAATAAATCTTTAAATATCTTTATCCTTAGATAATAAACATAATATGATTATTAGCCCTTTATCAGACAGATAGAATGCAAATATTTTCTCCCATTCTTTAGGTTGTCTATTTGCTCTGTTGATTATTTCCTTGGCCGTGCAAAAGCTTTTCTAAATTAATCAAGCCCCATTTATTTATTTTTGTTGTTGTGATTGGCGTTGGGGTCTTGCTCATAAATTCTTTGCCTAGGCTGAAATCTTGATGAGTTTTTCCAAAATTTTCTTCTAGAATTCTTAGGATTTCATGACTTAGATTTAGATTCTCCCAGCACTATTTATTGAATAGTGATTCTTTTCCCCAGTGTATATTGTTGTCTACTTTGTTAAAGATCAGATGGCAATATGAAGCTGGTTTTATATCTGGGTTCTCTGTTTGGTTCCATTGGTCCATATCTCAATTTTTGTGCCATTGCAATGCTCTTTTGGTTGCTGTACCCTTGCAGTATTGCTTGAAGTCTGATAAAGTGATGCCTATACATTTGTTCCTTTTGCTTAAGGTTGCTTTGGCTATTCGGGTTCTTTCTTGTTCCAAAAGAAGTATAGTGCTATTTTTTTCTACAAAAAAAATGTTCTTTGTATTTTGATGGAGAGTGCATTGAATCTGTAAATCGCTTTGGGTAGTGTGGACATTTTAACAATATTGATTCTGATGATCCACGAGCATGATGTTTTTCCATTTTATTTTATTTATTTTTTTTTTGCATCAGCTATAATTTCCTTCCTCAGCGATTTGTAGTTCCCTTTGTAGAGATTTCTTACCTCCTCGGTTACATATATTCCTACGTATTTTATTTTCTTTGTAGATATTGTGAGAGGCATTGAGTCTTTGATTTGATTCTCAGTTTGACTGTTGTTGTATAGCAATGCTACTCATTTGTGTACAGTGATTTTGGAACCTGAGACTTTGCTTAATTTGTCAATTTCAGAAGTCTCTTTGTAGACTCTTTGGGGTTTTCTAGACATAAGATCATATAATCAGCAAAAAGCAATAGTGTGATCTCCTCTTTCTCCATTTGAATACCCTTGATTTCTTTCTTTTGCCTGAATGCTTTGGCTGAGATTTCCAGCACTATGTGGAATTGGAATAGAAGTGGTGACAGTGGGCACCATTGTCTTGCTCCAGTTCTGAATGGGAATGCTTTCAATTTTTTCCCATTCTGTATGATGTTGGCTGTGGGTTTGTCCTATATGGCTTTTATGATTTTGAAGTATGTTCTGTCTATGCCTATTTTGTTAAGTGTTATTATCCTAAAAGGGTGCAGAATTTTGTCAAATTCTTTTTTTGCATCTATTGAGATGATCATATGATTTTTTTTTTTTTTTTTGCTTCTATTTATGTGGTGAATCAGGTTTATGTATTTATGTATGTTGAACCATCCTTCAGTCCCTGGGATGAAGCCCACTTGGTCATGGTAGATTATTTTTTTGATGTGCTGTTGAATTTGGTTTGCTAGAATTTTACTGCAGATTTTTGCATCTATATTCATGAGGGATATGGTCTACAATTTTCTTTGTTGTTCTTGTTGTGTTTTTTCCTGGCTTTGTTATCGGGGGAATACTGTCTTCATAGTATGAATTGGGAAGGATTTCTTCCTCCTTGATGGTATCAAATAATTTCTTCAATATGGGTATCAATTCTTCTTTGTAGGTCTGATAAAATTCAGCTGTTAAATCATCAGGACTTTTTTTGTTGGAAGACTTTTTATTGCTGTTTCTATTTGATTGCTTGTAATTGGTTTGCTCAGGAGTTCTATTTATTCCTGATTGAGTCTTGGGAGGTTGTTTATAGGAATTTGTCCATTCCCTCTACAAATAACCCAAGCAAATCAGAAAAAGATCAAATGGCCCCAATAAAAAGTGAGCAGAAGACATGAACAGAAGCTTTTCCAAAGAAGATTATGGCCTATAAACATGTGAAAAAATGTTCAATGTCACTAATCATCCAGGAAATGCAAATGAAAACCACAGTGAGATGCCTCTTATCCATAGTGAGAATGGTTTCTATCATAAAGTCCCTGAACAATATATGCTGGCATGGATGTGAAGAGATAGGAACTCTGTCAGTGGGACTGCAAACTATTGCAATCTCTATGAAAAATATGTTGATTCCACAAAGATCTAAAAGTAGATCTATCATTTGATTCAGCAAACCCATTACTGAGTATTTACTCAAAGGAAGGAAAATCATTTATCAAAAAGACACTTGCACTTGAATATTTATTGCAGTGTAATTCACAATCACAAAGATGTGGAATCAACCCAAGTGCCTATCAATACACGAGTTACATGAGTGGATTACTAAGATGAGGTATATCTATACCATAGGGTACTACTCAGCCATAAAAAATGAATTAATACCTTTTGCAACAATCTGGATGGAACTAGAGACTGTATGCATTCTGCATGAAATATCTAAAGAATGGAAAAGCAAATACCACATGTAGCATTCATGTGCACACATGGAAGTAACACTAAATGGAAATTGTGCACGTGTGTTGGGGGAGGGGAATGGGTGAAATCATACCTAAAAGTCACAATGTGCACCATCTGGGTGACAGTCACACATATAACTTTGACTCAAGCAGTATGAAAGCAATCCATGTAGCCCAAATATTTTTACCCCTGTAATATTCTGAAATAAAATACATAATATGCTTGTTTTAAAAAAATATAAATACATATTCTGATGATATTAAATAGAAAAATCTTCACTTCTAGGGATCAGCTTAGAAAAATTCAAATAGACTTCCATTTGTTAGGTATAGAGAACATAGGTGGTCATCGTTTTTATCCATATTGTGATTAGGCTACTATAGAGAAAAACTGAAATTCAAGGACTGAAAAAACTAAGTAGGTAGAAGATTGGCAAATGTTTTAGGGCTTTAAAAATTTAGTTTTAGATACATAGTCATTTTTAAATTTTGATTTTTCTTCCTCTTACATGTGAGATGGGAAAAAGTACTATATGATCTTAGAAAAGTGGTCACAATTGATTATACAATCATTCATCTTTAACTCCAAAACACATTTGAACAAATTCTTTGTTGTGTGTGCCATTTTTCCACAAATATCATCATTGCAACATTTTTAACATTTTTATTTAGCTTGATAGGTCAACTTTCTGTATATGTATGTATTTTTATTCTAAATGAGCTATGCTACTGACTCATTCTCTCCCAATAAAAGTTCAACAGAATCTACCAAAATTAATGAAAATAAACTTCTAAATTTTTTCTTTTATGTCACCAACTTTAATCATATCTTATTTTAAAATATCAGAAGAATTGTTTTCTATTTTTTCAATTGTTTTCTTTAAAATAAAGAAATACTTGGCTAATTCAATTATAAAATGTAAAAGAGGCATTTGTTGATTATTTATGCATTCATTTATTAAACATTTTTTGAGTGCTCACTAGTGCTTTTGACTGTCTAGGTACTGGGATATCCAGAGGAAAGTCATCATGATCCTTCAGAAACTCAGTTTATGGGAAGCAGACATGTGCAGAAACAACCTGCATGAGAAATGCTATGAAAGCTGTTCAGAGAAGAGCAGCAGATTATTGGCCAAGTGACAGATTTCATAAACATAGAACACTCCAATTTTTTGATATTTGTTAGTAAGATGAGAAATAAACATAAAGTTAAATGTAACAATACAAGTCTCCATATAAGTACAGGCTGAGTACCTTGCTCAATAGAATCTATAGAAGCTTAGAAGCAGCAATCTTTTCCATCTATGAAAATTAATAGGAGATATTACAAGAAAGAAATGGAACTTTACAAGGTAAAGAAGTTTGGGAGTGAAATGTAAAGGAAGACAGCAAGCTTTCTCTGGAAGACAAGGTGAATTGAACTCATCACTATGATCTTCCCGTGTAGATATTTCTTTGCCACAGTAAATGTTTGTGGCTGGTTTTTCACTGAAGTCGTGTGGTAGTCAACAGTGGAGGGAAATTAGCAATATGCTGGTGCACTGGTTGACATTACTAAGTGTGTGACATTTACACAAGAAACTAAATGTATTAAATAGTTTCTTGATCTGTGAGATGAAGATAATACTGAATATACTTATGTCACTTAAAGGATTGTTATATCCCCGAAATTTAAATAATAGACTTGAGGACAGGCACAGTGGCTCACACCTGTAATCCTAGCAATCTGGGAGGCTGAAGCAGGAGGATTGCTTGAGCTCAGAAGTTCAGGGCCAGCTTGAGCAAGACCCCATCTATACGAAAAATAGAAAAAAATTAGCCAGTGTGGTGGTGCACGTCTGTAGTCCTAGCTACTCAGGAGGCTGAGGCAAGAGGATCACCTGAACCCAGGAGATGGAGGTTGCAGTGAGTCATGATGAAGCCACTGTACTCCAGCCCAGGTAGTGAGACTCTGTCATGAAAAAATAGACTTAAAATATTTTGTTCTTTCAAATGTATAATAACCGTTTTATTATAAAATAACTTTGGGTGACATAAATATAATCACATAAGCACAAAAATATGTGCTTTTTTCTCCTTTGGTCCCCATATTATATGTAATGTCTTTCTCTCTTGCTCTGTAATTATTAAACATGTGAGTATCATGATTGTACTAGAAAATATAGATTTTTTCCTATACTATGAATTTTCAAGATAAACAATTCGGACCTGTATTAATAAGAGTTGGGTGCAAAAAAGGTGATTTCTGGCCGGACGCAGTAGCTTATGTCTGTAATCCTAGCACTCTGGGAGGCCAAGGCAGGCGGATTACTCGATCACTCAAGGTTAGGAGTTAGAAACCAGCCTAAGCAAGAGGGAGACCCTGTCTCTACTATAAATAGAAACAAATTATTTGGCCGACTAATAATATATATGTAAAAAAATAGCTGGGCATGGTGGCGCATGCCTGTAGTCCCAGCTACTCAGGAGGCTGAGGCAGAAGGATTGCTTGAGCCCAGGAGTTTGAGGTTGCTGTGAGCCAGGCTGATGCCACGGCACTCTAGCCTGGGCAACAGAGTGAGACTGTGTCTCAAAAAAAAAAAAAAAAAAAAAGGTCGATTTCAAAATATAGCTTCTCGTAAACTCTAAGATACTCTTTAAAATCCCTAAGACAGATACCATATGCATTTTACTGATATAGAATCAGTCTTAAGATATATAGCACAAGGTTAATTAATAGCCAACTTAAAACACAGCCTGAATTCTGGAATCTTATTTCAATCTTTTTCCTTACTATATCTAGTTTATGTTTTAAATCTTATCTTTGAAAAAGGAAAAGGGCTGTCACTGAGAAACCACTTGTAATTATATATCACTCATTATTTACTTTAGCTAATCAGAAACATTAGGTCCCCTATAGGGAAAATTAACATTCATAAGATTCATCAAAGATCCTGTTCGTTTATCATATTTCTGAAAGCTTTAAATCTACTTTCTAACTATTTCAATGCATAAATTAAGTAGTCAGACAGTTACAAATGTGCCTTCTCTTAATTTGTATTGTGCATGTTTATTTTCCATTGTATTATATATTTTTCTAGATATAAAACTCTAATTTCTTACATAATTAAAAAGCAATGTCTAATTGTTGTCCACTATAACTACCTAACTCTTTAGATGAATTTTTGATGATATATGAAGTGCTTTAATGATTTAATTTTTATATAACTAGTATAAAGCTTTAAGAAATTAAATTGTATGTGTTGGAAATTAATTTTAAGGCCTTATTGTCAGTGCTTAGTATAATAAGCATAAATAAGGAATTATTAGATGTTGTTTTCCTGACGTTTCTACATCCAAAATGAGTAATTATACATGATATGAAAATTAAGTATAAAACTTGACATCTGTGACAAAATTAGCTGCAAAGGTTATATCTACCTTAATTATTTCTAATTGTTAGATTATAGATTTATCACTTTATAGATGCCAACCTGATTCCATGTGTAAAGCTGTATGTTGGAAATTATTACGTAAGATATGTATAATCTACTCTCGGGGCTTGTTTTCTAACTATGCTCAATTAAGCTTGTTGGAAAATAAGCATAGTAAGCATATCCAGTTTGGATTGTGGTTATAGATTCAAACAAAATATTTTTAAATTGCAAATGTATTTATTAGTTCCATTTGGACTAAGTAAATAAAACTTTTTATTTATCTGTCCTTTGAGCATAATATAAAGACCCATCTTAAGGCATTTATAATAGTGGTTAGTATTTTATATATACAAGGAGTGTCTGGAGTGTATGGTGAGGGAAAGTTGAGGGATAATCTATTAAAATAAGATCTAAATAAAATTCTTTATGGGGCTCTAGGATTTAAACCGGCTATAGTAGTATGACAAGAACATTTTCTTTTCTGGCATACATAAAATGTATTGTGTCATGGTTTTGGTAGATGCAACTTATTTGCAAAATGGTTTTTACAGAACTGGTTATAATTTAATTATAGTGGTCTATATGCATGCGATATGTGACATTCTTACATAATGGTTTTATGAAAGAAATCAAACTTTATGATTAATGAATAAAGATGATTGCAATAGTAAAAATCTTAAGAATTTTATAAGCATATATTAATGTTCATGTATGTTGGCCCATGCTAATTATAAAAATATTAAACTCAAAATTAGGACATATTAGTGTTTTTTAAGCTTTTTATTAATTTTTAAGGCAACATACCTTTTCCTTTATTGCTTATATAACCTCAATTCGGAAATGGGCTCACTTGTATTGCATAGCTTAGTGAATTAAATGTTTTTGTAAACTCGTTTATTACCATCTAGGAGTTATGTTGTAGCCAATGAGTAAGAGTTGTAAAATCAAGGATCAGGATGTGTTCTTTAGCTTATCATTTTCATATCTTTACATGTAGTTTTTATTAAAAATGATCATTTTTAAAGCTAATGAATTAAAAAAAGGCTGCTAGAACATTATTGATCTATTTTTATACTTTAGTTTTTGGAAATATGGACACCAATGAAAATCTGCTTTTAGATATTAAAATTTTTTTTATAAACGAAAGTAAAAATTTTTAGGTAGATTAAATATTTCCAGTAGAAAAAAATTCATGTGTGCTTCACTAATTTATGCTATATAAAATGTATTATATATCCATATACTATATATAATATATACAGATATTACTTATATACACATAAAATATATCTGCATATATAATATACACTCATATTATATACATATTTATACATACATTTTTATAATCCAATTTTATAATTACTTTGGTTAACTCTTGTCCTGGTGTTTTTTTTCCATGTGAACTCAAAAAAGAAACAGCATGATGCAAAGTCTATCACATTTTCTTGTTAAATGATTCTAGTCACTTTCGTGGGAGTTTTTATAGAAACTTGTGAATAACATAGTAAATATAAAACAAAAATATTGATCTGAAATGATAGAGCCGTGAGCTCTGTTCTCAGTGCGTGTTAAGACAAGCCGAGTAGAACTTACTGACTCAAAGTCATTTATCATCTTTAAGAGAGCAACTTTAATGAGTATAGACGTAACCAAAGAAAAATACTCCTCAGCATATAGATAAGAAACAGAAGAGGTGAAGGAGGAAGCTTCACACATGCTGCTGGGCTAATTTGATCAATGATTCCCTCATTAAATGTAGTGGCATTGGGCCTTTCCATATGATCTTAGGCACTGTGTTCAAATAACATAGCTTCAGAAATACAAAATTAATTTAAATTACTCCAGTAGAGAAGGCAATAGTGTTTCCTCTGCACTAATATGTAGATCATACCTAGGCATTAAAAAAGTTAGGAGACATTATGATATAAATTATGAAGCATTTTACCTTGAAATGATGCCTTCTAAGATTTCATAAGCAATTTTCATATTTAGCATAGAGCACATAAACTATTTTTTTTTATAAACTATTTTTTTTAACATTTTGGTGAATGCTAAATCTGTGATGGTAATAAAGATTAAGCTATTAGAAGAATCAAAAAGGTCAAGTGTACTTCTATATAAAATATCAAAATAGAGTGCAACAATTATATTCATAATTATTTGGGGGTCACATTTCATTCTCAATTTTCAAAGCACATGAGTTTAGACTCTTACTAGTATGAGGAATTTAAGATCTTGTGCAGGTACAAGTTGAATGCAAGGGAGAGTAGGACATAGGTCACCAAAACAAGCTGCCCCAGGAAAGGTCCAGCAAAGAAGTCATACTTCAGAATCCTTTTACACTATTTCAAAATTTTATTTCCCTGAGGACCCGAGAAATATTCGTAGCGAATGCAGGATCCAACTACAGTAAACTTCGGTATTAAAATAAAAACAAGACAAAACAAAAACATATGTTCTGCTTCAAACTAGTGCATCTTTTTAAGTACAGGAAGCAGGAGACAATCCTGAAGTTTGGTCCCATGACAGTTAGTAATCAACAGAAGCTAGCAGTCCCACTTGGGCTCGCCTTAATCTTATTCTTTTGATACTGAGCTGCATTTTAAGAATCTACACCAGCTGCTCTTTCAGAAACATGCGTTGATACAACATTTTTGCCTTGAGCCTAGCTACTTGAACATGTTATGTGCTGTGAGAACAGATTGAAAATATTTTTTTGGAATGATGCCCTGGTGGCACACCAATAAATGGTAAAACTCCTGTTGGTAGTTGGCACGTTAAAATTTATTCTACAGACAGAATATATTCTTGATACAAGTTATAGGGTCAGATTGAAATGGTCACACTGAAGTTTGGTGGGTTTTTTTATTTTGTTGGCACTATTAATAAATCTTAAGCCATTTATCTTTTTACTCATTTAATCAAAGCAAGGAAGGCCAAAATGCTTAAGTTTTATTCAGAAGCTTCATGGTATTAACACTTCTGACTAAAATCTGGAAATAAAACCCCTTGGTTCTTAATAAATTCAATATTGTAACCTGATTGATAAATGAGAAGAATAAAAACTCCTTCCTTCAGAAGAAATGACTGCTTTCAATTCCAGTTTACATTATTCTTTTTCTTTCTCAAAATGATGTCAAGTCTAAGCTAGGGATTATAGCTCTAAATCTGGTTCTTGACCTCAAATAGGAAATAATTTAACAACCTAATGCCTCTTTTTGAATCTCTCTCTCTTTTTTAAAAAATTGTTTTCCCCTTTTGAGATAAACGGAACAAAATCACATCCTTTTTCATTCTCTTGGACAAGCAGAATGGTTGTTCCCAATAATGAGTTATTAAGATTATAGACAAAAGCAGCAAGACTAGTTTTGGAATATTTTAAAATAATTAACTTCTGATTGAACTTGCAGTAATGAGTGACATAAAAAGTGAAGATTATGTGATCTCTTTTAATTCACTTCAGTATAAGCTTAACGCTCATATTAAAACAGACAAGACTAAGATACTAGACTATCTATTTTAATTGGCATAATGAGAGAGGCACTGAGTCATCACACTTTATCACATCATCATATTTTTATCCTTGGGAAATTATAGCAGAAAATTTAGGAAGTACAGTTTTCTTATTTTATCTGGTTAACATGTAACATAATTTGAAGCTAAGTATACTGGTTTAAAATAACTTTTTATGTGCTTATAACTGAACCTTATATTAGAAATTATCAGTTTCAAAATAATGGATGTGTCTGAGAACCAGATAAGAATCGCCATAGGGGAAAAAGTCCAAAGAATTCCCATTTGAAGCAGAAGTAATGTGTGGTTTCTTAGCATCACAACTCTAGATGTTAATGTTAAATTCTGGGCAATAATATAGAAGTTAAGTGTACAACCATAGTATCAGACAGCTTTGAGTCAAATCCACTCTTGATTAATTTTCTCTTGGACAAGTTAATCTCTTGGGGCCTCAGGTTTCTCATCAGCAAAATATAAATAAAATACCTCAGTGAATTGTAGTTAGAATTGAATGACATGATCTCTGTAACATGCTCCCTGAGAGTGAATGACCTGGAGGGAAAAACAAACCTTACAAACAGCAATTTTGGGTTTAATATGTGGTAAGGTATTCATAGAAGAATGGAGAAGGAGTTATCAGAAAACTAAAAGCTTAGACTAAGATGGCTCTACAGGAAGTAATGCCTGAGTCAAGAATTCCTGAAAGGTGGACATTGTCACGTGTGATCAAGAAATGTTAATAAAAAAGTTAATACCATGATAAAGGCACTAAGGTGTGGGAGAATAAAGTATGTAAATTACTATCATACAAGGTATAAAGTATGGAACAAGTATAGAAAGTGTTATGGCTTATAGAAGAAATGTATACTATTTCAAGTTAGGGCTCTCAAGACAGGCTCTTTGGAAGCAGTCTTATTTGGGCTGTGTGTATCAAAGAGTGATTTCAATATGCTCATGCTTACTGTTCTCTTTTTTGTTATTATTTACTCTTTCTTGTGCCCATTAACCAACATGCCTTACCCTTTTCCTCACCACTGTAAGAAAGCTTGTATTTCTTATAAGCTTTGTATGTAATTTTTTTTGAATAGGTAGTACATGCAATTGCTATAAAAGTTAAAAGCTAGGAGAGACTATAGAATGAAAAGTATTTTTTCTCAACTGCTGTTTTCCAAACATTTTCTATATATTTCAGGCATATGTACTTATTTAATTTTTTTCACAATGCATGTAATATGCATATGTGTATGTACACACCCATATACACTTTTCTTCAGTTTTAACATAGCAATATACCTTGTATCATTACACACAGGACTGTATTTTTTTATTGCACTAACTAATCAGTATTTCATTGTATGAATGTGCCATAATTTAGCTACAACAACTACATTGGCGGACATTTAATACATTTCCATTCTGATAGACGTTTAATGCTTTCCCATTTTAACTGTTACAATTTTGCTTATATAGGTTTTTATTATGTATAGAACATTTGACTTAGGGATATAGTGACATATATTAAAATATTTCAAATAGTGAAACATCTGAGATTCCCCAAAAACTCTAATTTTATTTGGCTGTATTTGTTGTTTGGTTGATGGATTCTGTGGGCTAATATTTGTAAGGTTCTTGTATACATATTAATGAATAATATTTTTTGCTGTGATTTTCACACCATGGGTACTTTTGGGGGCAATGTATACTACTAGCATTATTATAAAAAGCTTCATTTTTTCATATCTAATGCTTTGGAACCGTTTATATAGGGTTAAATTTGTCAGTTTCTTAAAGATGTATTTTAGAATTCCCCTGTGAATGCTTTTGTGCCCAGTAGGATTTAATTTTGGAAAGGAAGTAGGCTGTTCTGACAATCTTCTCCTTGAATTAAAAAAAACATGTATTTGACATGTATCTTATTCACAAGCCAGGACACCCTGTTGTTCACTTAGCATTTATTTTGGGGAGAGCTGCATACTCTGAAACCTGCCACTGAATGTGTCCACTCTTGATGGGATCCCACTGGTTCTCTGGTATTCATCACAATTGGCAGCTCTTCTTAATTTTTTTGCGTAAGAGTTACACATATTTTCTGGTTTCAAAAAAAATGGGTTCTATGTTTCTATGTATCTTCCCCTGCTTTGTTTTGAAGCATAGTTTTAAGAAGGAAGAGAAGATCAGCTATTTTCTCTATTTGAAATTTATTTTCTCTAAGACTTATTCATTCTGTATAACAGTCTATTTTAAGTTAACAACTAAACTTCGATTACATACAAAAAATTTATAGTTTTCCCCCTCCGACATTTTATGGTCTGATGTCAATTTATACTTTTTTTATAAAGCATATCCATTAATAAATTATTGTAACCATAGTTATATTTAATATAATGTCTTTTAATCTTTCCAATAGAGTTATATTTCATTTACACACCACAATACAGAATTAGAATATTCTGAATTTTTCTAATATAATTTACTTTTGTACTTTCATTTGTTTTCATGTTGCTAGTGAGCATTCTTTTATTTCAGCTTGAAGAACTCCCTTTAGCATTTCTTATAAGGCAGATCTAATGGTAATGAACTTCTTCAGCTTTTGTTCTTTTAGTAAAGATTTTAGCTCTCCTTCATTTTGGAAGGACACTTTTGCCAAGTAAAATATTCTTGGTTTGTATTTTTTTCTTTCAGCAGTTTCAATACCATCCCACTGTCTTTTAGCCTACAAGGTTTTTGCTGAGAAATATTCTGATAGCCTATGCATGGTCCCTTATACATGACCAGTCTCTATTCTCATGCAGCTTTCAAAGTTCTTTCTTTCGTTTTGTTTGAATTTTGACAATTTGATCTTAATGTGTTTCAGCGAAGTCTTTTTGGGGGTGAACCTACTTGGAAACTTTTGAACTTTATGTACCTCGATGTCCATATCTCTCCCCACATTTGAGAAGTTTTCAGTCGTTATTTTTTTAAATGAGTTTCTGCCCCTTTCTCTTTTCTCATCCTAGTACTTTTAATGTGAATGTTATCTGTATTGATGATCTTTAAATTTTATAGGCTTTTTTCATTCCTTTTTATTACTTTTTTTTTCTTTTTCTCTGACTGGATATTTTCAAATGACCTATCTGGAAGTTTACTCATTTTTTTGTCTTGTTGATCAAGTCTGTTGTTGATGCTACATTTTTATTTCATTCATTTTATTCTTCAGCCTCAGATTTTCTTTTTTAAAGATGATTTTATCTTTTATTTAACTACTTGTTTTGATCTTGTTTTTATGATTTCACTGAGTCGTGTATCTGTGTTCTCTTATAGTTTGCTGAGCTTACTTAAAACAATTAAATTATTTGTCATGCAATTCATAGAGCTCCAATTCTTTGGGATTGGTTAATGGAATATTATTGTATTCCTTTGGTGATGTCATGTTTCCTTTATTTTACGTATGCATTTTTCTTGAAGTTTTGCATTGGTAATTTTGGACTTGAAGAAGCAGTCTCCTCCTGCAGTATTTACTGACTGACTTCTGGAGACGAACACCTTCACCAAGCTACTCAGAGATTCTGAGGCTCTCTCAGACTTTTTCTATGAATGTGTCTACTTCACACTTCTTGTTTCCCTTTAGGGGGGGAATTATATAACTTCCCTCTCTGTGCAAAGTCAGGCCAGTGCAGAGAGCCTATTGTTTGTTTTCCCTAAGGTTGTATCCTGAAATGCTCAAGTTTGTGTACCTTCTCCCAATCTTGCAGAGACCTCTGCATGAGATGCTTACAGTCACCACCTGCAGAGTTGCACTTGAAAGGCCAGCGTGGGGGAAGAAGGTAGTGGAGGGCTATCGAGCATTTTTGTTCCTGTAGGCCAGTTTCTGGGGGTGTCTATGAGGAGACATCCCAAGTGGCTTATGGGTGGGTTTTCTGATGTAGTTTGCAAAGCAGTTAGTAGAGTCCAAAGCTTCGCTTCCCTCTTCCTAGCCTCTACTAATCACTTAGCTATCAATCACCTCAGTGTTGTCGATAAGGCAAGAAAGAAGTGGGTCTTTTGGGCAGCACCTTACATCACTGAAGAAGCTGGACACTCTTACTATGTTCTCAATTTTTGTCATGAGAGAAATCAATAGTTAAGGGTTTCCTTTTAGGCAGTGAGCTATGCCTTGGGGAAATGGTGATATGGGTAAAGTGAAATTGTTTTTCTTTCTCCAATCCATCTATTTTGGGATTTTTGGTCCCTTGGTATCCTGGAATTTCTCTGCTGGATACCTAGATTCCTACAGTGGAACTCTCACCCACAGGTAGTTGTCAAAATTGATGATTCTGTTGGGGAAAGTGATAAGAGAAAGCTATAATTACATCATCTTGCTGGACTCACCCTTCTCTCTTTGAAATTAAATAGAGATTTGTTATAGATTGAATTGTGTCCCTTAGAAATTCCTTTGTTGAATCCTTAATCCTCATTGTGACTACATTTTGAGATAGAGCCTTTAGGGAGGTAATTAAGGCTAATAAGGTCATAAGTGTGGGGCCCTAATCTGATGGTATTGGAATCCTTATAAGAAGAGGAAGAGACACCAGAGATATCCCTCTACATGCACACAGAAGTAAAACCATGTGAGGACAAAATAAAAAGTTAGAAAAAGAGGCTTCATCATAGATTATTACATAGCTTATGTATTAATAAAAGAGTCATCACTGATAAATTAATAAGAATATTTTGTATTTGTCTAACTCATGATCATTGTTTTCTTTTTTTCAGAAATGAAATAATCAAAATTTTGGTGGTGGTTCTCAAAGGATAGGATGAATATAGATACATTGGTTAAATGCTAATATTAATGTCTAATGAAATCTAAATGATCCCATTTCTCAAGGTGTTCTTTTATTTAAGACCTACATTTTCTATGTCCAACAATATTCCATATGAACTATTTTTATGATATAGTAGCAAATGATGAGATAACATGTTAAAGTAGCCTGTGTAGAAGCCAGAGTTCTATCTTACTACCATTTTCAATAACATTCAATAACTACTAAAGCTTAGCACTGGTATTTACATATTAATTTAGTCACATTCTTTATCTAAATGCTTTATGGTAGCTGATTTCAATATGTGATTTTAATATCCTCCAAAGAATATTGTGTAAAAATCAAAGTTCTATGAATGGTAGCATGTATACACATGAAGATAGTGTGTATGCATGCAAGAGAATGAGGGTAGGGGAAAGGAGAGAAGAGCAATTCTGACATATGCTTTGGATTTTTAAGACTCTTTAATATTTGGTGTTTCCTTTTAGAAAATGTTATTTCCCACTACTTATTATTACATTTCTATTGTAGATCTAGCCATTTATCAGATTTCAGAAAATATGATTATTACTTTATATGACCCTTTCTCATGGTTTTTAATTCTTACTGTGTTGATTCCTCTTTTCTTCCTTTGACTTTAGATTTTGCCCATTAATCAAGGTTCAGATACCATTATAGACTGAATTGTGTGCCTCCTCTTTCAAATTCCTATGTTGAAGTCCTAACCTCCAATTTGACTGTTTTCAGAGATAGGGCTTTTTTTTTTTTTTTTAAGAGTAAATTATTTTATTTATTTTTTTATTTCAGCATATTATGGGGGTACAGATTTTAAGGTTTCAATAAATGCCCTTTTCCCCCCTCCCCCCACTAGTCTGAGTTTCCAGCATGACCATCCCCCAGATGGTGCACATCTCACTCATTATGTATGTATATACCCGCCCCCCTCCCGCCTCCCCCCTGCCCAATACCCTATTACTGTAGTACCTATGTGACCACTTAGGTGCTGCTCAGTTAATACCAGTTTGCTGGCGAATATATGTGGTGATTGTTTTTCCATTCTTGGGATACTTCACTTAGTAGTATGGGTTCCAGCTCTAACCAGGAAAATATAAGATGTGCTATATCACCGTTGTTTCTTAGAGCTGAATAGTACTCCATGGTATACATATACCACATTT
>VSMD01072374.1:0-69480 GCA_008750895.1 Mirza zaza | reverse complement strand
CATCTACCCAAAAGATCCAATGACACTCTTTAAAAAAGACACCTGCACTCGAATGTTTATAGCAGCACAATTCATAATTGCAAAGCTGTGGAAACAGCCCAAGTGCCCATCAATCCAAGAATGGATTAATAAAATGTGGTATATGTATACCATGGAGTACTATTCAGCTCTAAGAATCAACGGTGATATAGCACATCTTATATTTTCCTGGTTAGAGCTGGAACCCATACTACTAAGTGAAGTATCCCAAGAATGGAAAAACAAGCACCACATATATTCACCAGCAAACTGGTATTAACTGAGCAGCACCTAAGTGGACACATAGGTACTACAGTAATACGTTATTTGGCAGGGGGGAGGGGGGTGGGTATATACAGACATAATGAGTGAGATGTGCACCATCTGGGGGATGGTCATGCTGGAAACTTAGACTTGTGGGGGGAGGGGGGGAAGGGCATTTATTGAAACCTTAAAATCTGTACCCCCATAATATGCTGAAATTAAAAATAAATAAATAAATAAACATGGACTCATTATTCAAGCATGAGCCATTTGAACCAGTTGTAACATTTGGTTCTAGTAAATTTTTTTTGAGTTATTTTACTCTCATAATTTTAATTTTTCTAGCTTATAATTTTGAATATTTTGTCAACTCTTATCTGAAAAGAAATATATATTCTCCCAAGGAAATTTTTTTATGTCCTACAATGGGTTTCACCCATAATAAGAAATGAACTACAATTCATAATGAACTATAAAATAAAGCACCAACACTTTGACCTCATCAGGGTAAGTAGTTTAGGTGTATGGACCTTACTGAAATGATGAGTCTCTCTGGGTCTTTTATGAAAGTCATTATGGATGTTGAAAGCGCTAGAGGATAGTCCAACATTTCAAGTATACCATCATTTTTCTTTCTTGCATTTTAATTTTCTTGCATATTTATTTCTTGCTTAGTTTTCTTTCATCTTTTGGAGAGCTGGGTTCTCCTCCGTATCCTCTTCATCTCCTCTTCCTGTTTCATTCTAAGTACATGAGTGGGGTATGTTTCCCACATCTGAAAACCTTTGTCTATTCTTTTCATATGTGAAAAACGACCTACCAAAATATAACATTCTAAGATCCCCTGATTTTTACAACTAAACTCTATATCTTAACCTTTGCATTTAGTTCAGAACTAGTATCTGCTTCCTTTACAAATAACAGGTTGTTTTTCTTGCATTTATATATGCAATTTTAATTTTCTTTTCTTTTCTATTGAAATTTTTATCAATAAATTCCTAATTTTTCAATAATTATTAAGACCATTTAAAATAAATATATATCAGGACCTTGTTTTTCAGAACAATTGTATTTGCTTCCATGATTATTCTAGAATCTATGATTTTTTACAACCCACTCCATTTCCCAAGATTGTTAATCGTACTCGCGGTTCTGAATCATATCTAGAGATAATTCCTCAATCTTCTTTAGTTCTATGAAGTCTTTGTTTACTTTGGTAACAAATTCGTGAAACAATCAATGCTTTTCTTAGTCTAATTATAAAGCTTTAAAGTACTGCCAAATATCCCTCAACACATTCCTACAATATAGGGAGATAATCAGATTTTAATTTTGAAGGAATTTCATGTTTTATTTAATATGCATATACTGTGCCAGTTAATGTGAACATGAGGAAGGTAGCAGTGAACCAAATAGATTACAATGTCTATCCACATTAAACAGTCTAGCAGTGGCAAGAGACAATGGCAAAATAAATACACACACAGTATAATAGTATATATAATATACTATTATATTATATAATATATATTATATAATAATATAATGAAAGTTAAGCAGCAAGGAGGAAAACATGAAATGTCATGGGAGAGCTTTACGCTTCAGTTAGAAGTCAAAGAAGACTTTATAGAGAAGTGATTTTATAGGTTGAAGGAAAGGAAGGAAGCGGCCATGATGATCCAAGATTTTTAGATCATTCTAGGCAGATGGATCAATAAACGCCAAGGTTCTAAAGTGAGTGTTTGCAGAATGTGTTTAAGAAACAGCAAGAAAACTAGTGTGGCTGGATAGGACAGTGGTATTGATACCACTCTCTAAGTCTAAAAATTAGTAAGGGCTTAGGCAATGTTGTGCCTAGAAAATCATTATGTGTATTCTGGGGTTTTAACTGAGATGGTAGAACTCTGAAGTTATCTAAGAAGACAGAAGTCACAAAAGGCACTGACAGGTTTAAAAGATCATGAGGGCCACTATATTGTAAATAAACCTTAAGGGCATAAGCAGAAAGAGTCACTTGGAAACATACTGCAAGAGTTTTTACAAGAGATAGTCTTTGTCCAGACTAATGGTTGTGGGCAAGGTAAGATGCGGTGGAATGCCGGCTGTATTTGATAGCAGATGGGTTAGAATTTGCTGATGAACCAAAGATAGATTATGGCATGAAGAGAGGACTCAGTGATGATCAGCTGTAAAAACTGCGGGATGTGAGGATATCGATTTGGGAATAATCAGTTTTAGGTGAGATTTAAATCTCAGAGGCTGAATGAGATCCTCTCAAGGACGTGTGCATGTGTAAATGGAAGAAGGAAAAGGCCCGAAGCCTGGGTCCTGGAGCCTCGAGGGTGCAGAAGCCCCAGACAGAGGAGGAGGAAGCAAAGGCCTGGGAAGGAGCAGAGACGGAGGAGAAAAACCAGACAGTGCGCTGTCATGGACACAAACCGGGAGTGTGTTCCCAGGGGAACAGGTGGCATGCCATTCTGCCAAGTGCCGCTGCTGAGTTAAGTGTGATGAGAATGCAAAATGACCGCTGCATCTGGTGACATGGAGCGACAGGAGAGACGTGGAATAAGTGGGCAGAGGTTCTGCTGATGAGTAGATGCAACATGCAGAGTCTGCGATGGTCTCTCATGGCTCTTTCTTCGTGAAAGTAAGAGTGAGGTCGGGAGAAGAGGCGTTCGAGGTTGGAGAAGAGAGGTGTGAATATGAAATAATCTAGGAGACTAGGGAAGAGAATGCATTAGGAGGCTGTAGGTTGTAGGCAGCATCGAGCCCACCAGAGGCCAGGTCTCTTCAATTTCAAGGGGACCTGTCTGCAGGGTTGGTGCCTTCTCTGCCACCACATTTACCCACCCTGGCCCTCTCAGAGAGAAAATAAATGTAACAGTAAAAAAGTGAAACATGTAAGAATTTATATAACAAAGGGTTTGCATTTGTTTATGGGATATCTGGCTAATCTCTTTCTTTAAATCTTGACATTCTGTAATTCAATAAGGTATAGATTTGTGTGATTTTCTGTTTCTGTTTTTTATTTGGCAATAAAAAATAATGATCTTGAAAAAGAAATATATATTATAAAAATATATTTTTAAAGAATCTATTGTACTCAACCTAATTCTTTTAAAAATTCTTTTCCATTTTAAAAATTGATAAAATCAAACTAATGTTGCAGGTATCAAGTGACATTTGGTTTTGAAAGGAATGATTGAAGGCCTCGTTGGCATCCTGGCTCCAGACACTTTACAAAAGTGGTAGCTATTTTTAATTGACTTTTACCCAAGTGCTCAAGCATAACCTTATATATATATAGGACCCATGTGGCGCCAGGAAGGATTGATAACAAGAACAGATTTTGGTCCCCAAATAATTTGCAATTAGGAAACAACACTGCCCTTCATCAGATTGTTACCATGAGCGTTGGTACCTTAAGAAGCTCTTTAAAAATGTACCTTAGCATGTAAAAGCTCTCAGCAAACTTTATCTTTGCTTAATGTATTTTCCAAACCTATCGCCCTCTGAAAAAGCTTTCTGTGCACCTCATAAACTCATATAAATATTTCTGAAGAGCGGACTTTAAAAGCTCCCCAAGCCTGAAGACTCTGTGTACTTCCCTCGGCTGACCCTGAGCAGCTCTTAAGCTGCCCCTTAGGTAGGCAGACACCTCACCTGTCTGAGAGGAAGGACTCTGCCTCCCATCGCCCCTGCTCCAAGGTGCCCATCACAGGCTCCTGGAAGTGCTTCTTGGAAGCCCAGGAAGGTAGAGCCTTGGCAACTTGACATATACCAGAGTTCTCACTGCTAATAAGACAAATACGAGATCCCGCCTCACTCTACAAATCTTGATAAAAGTCATCACCTGTATTTTATCTTCTAGGAAACTAAATTTCTGGAAAAAAAAAAAAAAACCTAAGAGATATTTTCAAGATCACACAAGAGAAATCTAAACTCATGTCGTGCAAATCCTGTGCATATCCCCGTACTTACTGAATGGACACTACACTACACTAATAAATAGTATTAGACAGGAACTACACACAGAAATGTAATTTGAAATCTAGCAGATTTATTAAGTTGAAAAATGGATTAGAGACACACAAAGAGATTAGAATTTCAAACTAAGAATAGCCATAAAAGGTATGGAAATTAATATTTGTAGTAAGTGGCAAATTAGCTATTAGAAAATAGGCCTGTATTGTGCAAATTGGAGGCAAAGAAGATAAAAGTGTTGGAGACGTGGGGTGCGTGTGGGCCTTTATTGGTTTCTCAAGCCTTCTTTGCTACACCTGGAGGCTAATGATTCATCTGTGAACTTAGGCACATTCACTCGTCAGAGATGAGATAGTGAACAGAACTCATGGTAATCATATTTATGTATTTATTGATTTTTCAATTTCTAGTGTGACCATCTATACATCAGTTTGTACACCTGGGAAATGAGCGGTTTATATATGTTGCTCCACTGTAATTATTAAAAGCATCTCATTTTGCTCTCAAATGTGCATTCCAGTTTAGATGAGATACCATAGAATTACCCTATTTACAACCCACATGTGGCCAAAAGACTATGAGAGAAAGTCAGGAGTGATGCTCCTTTTCCATACTGGGCCTGGCTTTTGTTTCAGTACTTGGGGTTTTGCGATGTCTGTGATGCGACAGCGCACGTGTGAGGGCGCCGCGCCGCTTGGCTTCTGGGCAGCAGGCGCAGGGAGACCACACGCACCGCCCGCTGCCGGCTCGACACTTTTCAAGCAGGTTCTGAGGGCACAGGTGATGTTCTTCAAAGCAGACGAGGTGATTGCAGGTCTATTTATAGATTTGAACCAGAAAAGTATTCTATGAACTTTGGATCAAAAACTTAACATTCACATTTTCACTGAAAGGCCATGCCTGTGAAAAATAGTGAGAATAGAATAAAGCTATACACGATCAAAGGATGTCATGTTTGAATACCCCAAAAATGCAATTAAATGCTTAAACATACTAGAAAGAAAAGATTTGGTTATCCACATTAAAGGATGAGGTTTACAAGAAAAAAAAAAAAAACATAAAGAAATCAAAACAATGACTAAGATCAAATCTATGTACTTTAGGCAATTTACATGTTAGACACGAGGACTGATACAGCAAAGTGGTTAGAAGCCTAGATGCAAACACTTTGCCAGTTAAGAACCGTGTGGCCTCCTCCGAGTTTTATAGTTTGTCAGGGCCTCAGTTTTCTGATATATACACTGGGGAGAGTCAGAGTACCTACCACACAGCGTTGTGGTGAAGAGTAAATTAGTTAATATGTATGGAGTCCTTAGGTGGTTACCTGGCATGGAGGGGATGTCCCATAACCGTTGGTTCTACAATGGTTACCTTAACCATTACACTGAAAGGTCAGATAGACAGCCATTGGTGTTATGATCTTCTCAGCTCTCCAGAACATTGGAAATACTCAAATATTTTCTGAAAATTGAAAATAAATAACAAAGTGACATAAAATACATAAAGGGGTTGATTTATCTTGCCTTTAGTTGTAACCCGTTAACAGATATTGGGGAGGCAATTTTTAAAAGTTTCAATATTGCAATATTTTAGTATTCTAAGTTGAGTTATGTATTTCCAAACCTTTGAAGAATGTGAAGAAATCGAAACTAGGGAAAAAGACCATGTGGCAGAAATACAAAGGCTGACCTTTTTGTAAAGAAGAAAAAATATGTATAATGATGATTCAAAATGAAAAATCAAAACACACAAGTTTGAAAAGTTTAATGAGCAGAAGAAAAGTCCATTCATGTCTCAGTTTGCTGAGGGACGTTAGCATATGCCAAAGCACCATAACGTATTCTCGCAGTGCATCAGACGGTCCCAGGAAGAGGCCAATTCCCTTCTTTGATTAGCAAGGATATTGACAATGTACTTTCAAAAACGTGCCAGTAAGATACCTGTGCCATTTTTAACAAAGAAATATTCAGTTATTCAGAAAATGGAATTTTATTTTGGGGGATGGTTACAAGTGTTCTAGGAGAAGAGAGTAGTTATGAATACAGTATGTGGGGAAACTTCACAGATACTATAATATTTGTACTTAATTAATAATATTGTATCATTGTATATTTTCAGGACTTGAATGGCATAACCTTGTTTGTTTTTACTTAGATGACTTTGGCAAAACTGAAGAGAAGAAATAGGAAAATATTTAGGAACCCTTACTGTTTTAGTCTATTCATGCTTGTAACAAAATACCATGGGCTTGGTGGCTTATAAACAACACCATTTATTTCTCACAGTTCTGGAAGCTGGGAAGTTCGAGATCAAGTTGCCAGCATATCTGTATTTCCTGGTTCACAGATGGCACCCCTTGCTGCACCCTCTCATGGAAGGAGGGGTGAACCGGTGTGCTTGGGTCTCTCTGATGAGGGCACTACCCCGAATGATGAAGACTTTGCCCTCAGACCCAATCCCCTCACAAAGGCCCTCCCTCCTAGTACCATCACCTTAGGGTTAAGGATTTCACCATATGCATTTTAGGGAGACACAAACCTTTGTACCATAGCATTTACCAGTAACACAGACGGCAAATACTAATGAAGAGAATCCAAACTAGGGAATCGGTCACGTAAAATGAAAAATCAGGAAGAATACTGAGACTTTGCTGAAATAGATGTAAGTAAACCAGAGGAACTATAGGTTATTCGAGGCAGCCTAGGACTGTGATCCGGGCTCACGTGAAGACATCATCAGCCCTCACAACTCTTCATTGACTAACACATTTTTTTCAGGTGAATTCATGGAGATGATGGCCGTGCTCACAGTAGAAATCAGATGACCCACTCAACTTGTCTGTAGTTAGTGCACACTTCTCTCCTCCCTGGGTGCTCTCCTTTCACTATATGGCCTCTTCCTAAGTACCTGTATTATTATTAGTTCTTATCTTCACCTTCCTATTTGAGTTAAAATAAAAAATAAAAAAAGCAAACCGTATGCAGCCCATGTTTTTTCTAAAATGTGACTCAAGAGTATTCTTTCCATCCCTCCACTCCGCTCACTGGTGCTCAGTGGTTAAAGGTGGGAATCAAGGAAAACGTAGTGTCATGAGAGAAGAAGATGAGGGAGGAGCCAGGGCTTTTCCTGTGTGTGCAGGAAAGACAGGCACCGTGCCTCGAGCAGCAGATCCAGGACCAGTCTAAGCCAGGAGATGCAGAAACAGCTAAAACCTGTCCTTTAGATATGTTGAGTTGGGGACTTAATGTGGCATTTATGAGATGACTTCAGAAGGCCTTTTGAAGTTCATCTTCGGAGCTCTGGACAAATATCAGGGTGGAGAGATACAAAAGAAGGGATAACCAGGTAGAATACACTCTGGTCACAGCAGAAGATACTACTGTTCTAGGAAAGCAGAACAGAGAAAGTTAAGCACTGAGGAGCTTAAGAGTTGATTAGAGAAGAGAAGGCAGAAAATAAGACTCATGAAGGGTCAAGAGACGCCTCCCCCCCAAAAAAAAACTCCCAACAAAATAGAAAGTTTATAATTAGGAGAGATTGGACAAGAGTATGAAATAATTCACGTGATTGCAATAAAATCAGTAGGGGTAAGGTAAGATCATTTTGGTTTGGCAATTAGAAAGACTTGTGAAATTGAGAGGTCAATGCCATTGGTGGAATTAGATTACAGATGGCTAAGAAAAAAGTAGGCACATTTATTTCTTAAAAAATTAAAATATTTTGTGATTAAATAATTTTAAAAAGCAGTATGTGGTGTGCTTGAATAATCATAATGTGTTCAACAATAAAACAGATACAGTGGCAGTTTTCGCTGCTGTTAACTGCATGCAGAAAAAGAAAAGACAGCAATATTAGGACTGTATTTAGCTTTCCAGACCATCTGTGCCATCCAATGACTTGAGTTCTAGATCTAAGGCTTTGAATAAAGTTCTATAATCTGCATTTGATTGGATGAAATGAGATATTTTTAGATTATCATGAGCAAAAATAAGATGAGTACACACAGATTTAGTTATCTATGTCATGTGTGACACTGAAGATGTAACTACATCACATTTTAAGATTTGGGGGAAAATGAAGGTGACTGCTATGGTCTTAATGTTTGTGTACCTTTCAAAAGTCACATGATGAACCTAGTCCCCAGTGCAATGGTATTAATAAGTGGGGTCTTTGGGAGGTGAGTGGTATTATTTGCCCCGTTCGCCTGGGAGTGAGAAGATGGCTTCTATGAAGCAGAGAGCAAACCCTAATCAGAAAAATAATTCATTGATTTTTTAAAAATTCTTTCTTTTCAGAAATTTTAAATTTCTCATAAATCTCATGGGAATGGCTACTCATGAAAGAAAGTAAAAAACAATAAAAACCACAACAAAAGAACTAACAGAA
Source organism: Mirza zaza (assembly GCA_008750895.1). Lineage (NCBI taxonomy): Eukaryota > Metazoa > Chordata > Mammalia > Primates > Cheirogaleidae > Mirza > Mirza zaza. The sequence goes on along the minus strand of VSMD01072374.1, from coordinate 60,828 downwards.
AGGTAAAATATACAAATTAAAAGTAGCTTTTTGTTGTATAAAAATTAAATGTATTTAGATTCTAAATTTATTTGACTCCCCGGAATATCTCTCACCACATCTTCATGGTCTCACCTCTTAACTGGTGGTATTTTGTTATTATTTTTGGTATTGTTACTGCTTTGTCATTTAATAGAGGGTCCCATGGCCAGTCTACTGGTATGTTCTAAAATGTTGAAATCCACTAACAGTAGAACTCAAACATCAATAACTACAGGAAGAATAAGTCTGATTGGATTTATATGGAGATCATCCAAGGGGGTTAGAGTGCTACCACTCTAATGGTAACGTCTCAAAGGTTTAAAATTTCTTTTCACATTTATTGTTTCCTCTATGTCATTCTCGGTTTTCCATATTCCTTTATGTCAAATATATGTGTGTGAGAGCGTGCATACACACACACACACATACACGTATATATGTTTAAATTTTGCTAAAGAAATTATTTCCCGGGAGGGAGTTGTGGTGAAAATTTTGGATAGAACTGAAGGGAATTCCAAGTCTTCGAATAACTAAAAACATGTTCATCTTGTCACCATACTCGGCCCACATTTCGGCCGAGCATGGAAATCTAACTTCACAATTGTTCTCTCCAGAATACCGAAGATACTTCTCTAGTATTTTTCAGCATACGTTGTTGTGATATATTTTTTGTTTTTCTATTTTATATACCTTTTGATAAAACATGTGTTGCTGTCTCCACTCCTGTTGCTCTCCGCCTGCAGCCGTAGGGACTTTCGTTCCTGCGTCTGGAGCAACGTGGTGTCGCCACAGTGTGCACAGGGGAGGGTCATCTTGTTTAGCACTTTATGATTCCATTAATATAAAGGTTTGCTTTTGTCAGTACTGGGGAGTTTTCTTTATTTAATTTAATAATTTCTTTCCTTAATTTTCTGTGTTGTGTTTCTGGAATTAAAGAGATGCTGTTGTACCTGCATCTATTTTTCATGCCTTTAATTTTCTCTTATTTATTTCGTATATGTTTTTCTTGCTGCTTATGTTGAATTTACATCATTGCCATTTTAGTGATCAATTTTTAATATTTTTAAGTTGGTTTTGCATATTTAATATATGATACCCCTTTTTCTCTTATTCTTTTTTTTAAGTAGCCTCCTATTTTTTTCTAAGATAGGGCTTGAGTTTTAAGTAACTGTACTTCTTTTCCATGAATTATTTGTTTTATTTGGCTTAATTCAATTGTTTTTTTCATCTTGGTCCTTTCCTTTTACACCATTTATTTTTCTTAAATAATTTTAATTTTTGGATTTCCCTTCACATTTATGATTAAATATGGGCTTCAATAAACTATGGCCATTTGACCAAACTCAGCCTGCCATACTTTTTTGGAAACAAAGCCTTTAATTATTTTTAATACAGACATGCCTATTAATTTACCTATTATCTATGACTGCTTTCTGGCACAACATCAAATTTGAGTAGTTACAACAGAAACTACATAACCCTCAAACATTAAAATATTTACTGTTAGAACTCTACAGGAAAGTTTATAGACCTTGGGATTAGAACAGGCGTCTGTTCCAAGGGTCCTAAGGAGTTGGCATTGGCCTGTTTTCAGGCAGTTGTGGCATCTCCTCAGAGCTGCGCCAACAGGCTCTGCACAAGGGTCTGCCATGGTGGCCCACTAGGAGCAGGATGCCAGAATGGAGATCTCAACTCTTGTTGCCAAAATAAAAGATTCTGTTAAAAGCTAAGGATGCCAGTAAACTTTGCTCATGGAAAAACCTAAATAGCATTTCTTCTTATTTGCGTTTTCCCCGCCTGTTTATTATTCATCTCTAGAAGTATCGCAAATTACTCTCGACTTGTTTTCTTTTGGAACAGAAAACATGTGTCAAAGGCTGCTCACAGGGTTGAGCCTGAGAGAAAGAGATGCCACTTTGGCCCATTTATTACCAGTGGTAATTAATAATGAAGTTGTTAGTAGGTTTGAAAGCTGTCCTGTAGACCACTTCTATCTTTTATTGAATTCAAGGCTTGAAACCCTGATAGCATCCCATTAGGGAAAATCATCTTACCCTGCAGAAGAATGGGCCATGGCCTCCCCTTTTCACAGTGACAATCTGCCACCATTGGTTCCTTGATCCCTAGGTTTTCTCAGCATCAACAGGCCCGTCCTATTTCCACTTCCTGTTTCAAGCCTGTTACTAGAACATTTCTTGTCGTATAGTCCTCCTGCTAAGCCAAAGAGCCCCTGTGAGCATAAACCTTGAACATCCTCTCAAGAGCAACACTGGTACTTTGAAAACAAAATAAAATGCTTAAGTGGAAAATAATTTTCTCCAACCATCATTGTTTAGAAATGTCATTTGCTATTGACGCTTTTCTCCATAATATTCGAGTCAAGTTTCCGTCTTAACAATTTAGCCATTACCTTCACCGTCTCTCACTGTTTGTCTCTCACTGTTTCGGTTCCTGTGCAGTCAGTGCTGCCCTCGGAGCAAGGTGGTCTGACCTCGAGTCTCCCATCTGCCGCCTATTTGCTGTGTGACTTCAACAAGTTACTTAAACTTCTTGTCTGAGCTCTCCAATCGGTAGCATAGGGATAAAAACCACAGCTACCTCACAGGATTGTTTGGAGGACTCATTTGTAAATATCAGTGCCAGACACCTGGTAAATGCTATACAAGGGTTGCTATTATGATGATATTGATGACAGTAATAATTAGGATAGTAAAATAGTCATTTAATATAATCACAAACTTTACCAACTGTGAAGACAAGTATGAGTCCTCATTCGGTACATTTAAATAATACATACAATAGGACGCAAGATGCACGTGTCCAAGATTGTGTTTGCCATACGCAGTGGTGAAATTACTAAGGATTTGACATCTAGAGACAGAAAAATGGAAGGCATTTTTGTAGGTGCATCAGTATAACCCCCACAGAATTGCATAAAAACAGCAGATGTTCTGTTATCATGGATTCAAAGGATCAGCTAGAAAATGCCTGATAAACACACACAGCTAAAACTACTAATGAATTTAGTAATAAATGAAACTTAAGATAATAAAAGTCTCAAAGCATACTTTTTATATCATTTCTTCTTTTCTTTAAAACATAACCAGTAAATTGACCAGCACAGTATTATCTAGAGTGGGTATTTTAACAGTAAAAAGCAGTAACTATATGACAAAAGAGATTTTTGTGATTTTATTTTATCTAAAATATTTTTGAAACACAAATGTGTGTTGAATGGAAAAAACTAGAGAAGCAAGAATAGGCCAGAGGTCAGCCCTAGAAAAATTATCTTGCAATTGGGATGCAGTCTTGGTGTCCCTTAAGAACTTGTCCCTGAGTCCTTGAAGGCTCCTGTCTCTGGACCTGGGTGTCAAAGCGACAAAGAGCTGGTGCAGTGTCACTTGCAGGAGGGATCAAGCCGGCATGTCCATGCTGCTCCCTGATCTTTCTCTAGCCCGGGACTGCGGTGCCCCATCTCAGTCCCAGCTCCGAGATGGAAACCACTGCAGCTGTGTCCTGAAAAGGAGGAAGAATCATGGGGAGAAGTGTTTGTTGCCTCTCCGTCCTGTTTCCTGTTTTGTCCTAGCCCAAGCGCCTTTTCTTATCTAACACGTTTATGTCAATCATGAGAGGCAAGTCCAACTTCACGTGTAACACAGCTTCCTCTAACATAAATTCAAAATTTCATTAATACATTTTGAATATTTTAATAAATGTGTTTATTAAATTTTATTTAAGTCACTGAATATGTAACTCACCTTATTTAAGATTCAAATGTTTGCTATACAAGGAGCACTAAATTTCATAACCATATGTATAGACATCTAGGTAACCCTGTGTGTGTGTGTTTTCTCCACAAAACACTTAACACTGGGCAGATATTTTCCAATTCTCATCTTTAATGAAGAGATACAATTTTATACTTTCTAAATTTCTAGAGATCTTCATTCTAATTATCCAAATATGTTGATAAGAACAATATCAGTTCAGTTCAAATTAAGCAAGCACAACATTTATAAATATAGCACAAATAATTTTTGAAGCAATAACAATTTCTACACTTCTATTAATAACTAAAAGAAATTTACTGTTTTAGGTATGAGGATATAAAAGACAAGAAGGAAGTTACTATGAAGTGGATGGAAACTGGGGAGGTGAAAAATGAGGTCTCACTGGGTTGTATCAGTGACTTTGTGTGACTACGAGGAAAGAACAAAGGAAGCTGGTGGAAAGGCTGTCTCTCCTCTGGTCCTGGGACCCTAGGAATCGTTCAGCTCAGTATTTGCGAGATGGCAGAAATAGCAATTCCTTTATATTTCCGAGTTAATATCTTTAGCACAGTGTAATTATTGCTATAATTATCCCTGCTGTACTTGGCAGTTTTATATAGTTTTTAATTTTATCATTTTCTAAATTAGAAGTTGTTACATTTTTCCCCTACCTGATAGAATGCAATCCTTAAAATTTTCCTAGCCAAATGTAAGGGGGGGAAATTTCATTAAATATTTCATTTAGAGACCCTTATTCATCATACAATGACGGGCAATACATTTTTACTTTCATATATCCTGTAAATTCTAGAGAAATCATCATGACGCTGAGAAGTTTGCCCAGATTCCAGCAAAAGCAGTAAAGCATGCAGGGGACAGTGACTGCCTTGCTCCCCGCTCAGTGCCCAGCACAGTGCCTCACACACAGCAACTAGCAAGAGGCAGATGGCGGTTTGATTGATTAATGGAGCTATCCATTGCATAATGTGTGTCAAGTGGATAAAAGATGCAAGGACAAACTTTCCGCAAATGTTACTTTGTGAAGTAATCATAAGAAAGTCTAAGTTTAGCAATTGCAAAGAAGAGAAACAACCTCCCTTCCCCCAAAAAGGGGCCAAATTTTCTTAAGCAATGACCACTTGAGATAGTACTCTTCAGCAGTTGTAAGGAAAAAAGGAAAAAAAGTCAAGTTTTGTAGTTCTTGATGTCTCAATCAACAGAGAGGCATGTTTTAAATGCGCCAGAATTTTGTTTTAATCAGGTATGGTCAGGTGACAGACAGGAAGAGGGCAGTGCCATGGAATGAATAATTTCCTCCCCAATACAGAGTCTCTCTCTGTTGCCCGAGCTAGAGTGCTGTGGCGTCAGCCTCGCTCACAGCAACCTCAAACTCCTGGGCTCAAGCAATCCTCCTGCCTCAGCCTCCAAAGCAGCTGGGACTACAGGCGCACACCATAATGCCCGGCTGATTTTTCTATTTTTAGTGGAGATAGGGTCTCGCTCTTGCTCAGTTGGTCTTGAACTCCTGAGTTCAAGTGGTCCTCCCTCCTTGGCCTCCCAGAGTGCTAGGATTACAGGTGTGAGCCACAAAGCCCAGCTGCAAAGAAGAATTTGTTACTCACAGGTTGTGGGGCCACACAGCACTACTCCATGCAAAACCACAAGGGAAGCACCACACATGTTCAGGAGGCAGAAGGAACACGAGCAACATGGCCAGAGTGTTTATTGTGGTTTCTATGGAAGGAATGGTAAGGCAGAATGAGCGACTGAGCAAGCTTGGGATTGGACAGTTTGAATAGTTTTGGTTAGCTCTGGGCTATAGGGGCTGCCCCTACTTGTCGAATATTCAGTTATGGAGTGATTTAGGATGGGAGAATATTGGCTCCTTGTGTAAGAGTTAGATAAAGGAGAAAAGTGGAGGGTATGGGTTTAGGGTTGGTTTGTTTGCATATGAAAGGTGCGCTCTAACATAAATTGATTACTATCTCTAGGAATTAGTATGCTGAGCTGGACAGTCCCTTCCCAGGTCCACAAGCCCCTCAGATGTCAAAACATCATAAAATCAAAAAGTAGGCCCGGAATGTTGGCTCACACATGAAATCCTAGCACTTTGGGAGGCTGTGTAAGGAGGATCGCTTGAGCCCCCAAACTTTAGACCATCTGGGTAACATAGTGAGACCCCATCTTTACAAAAATAGAAAAATTAGCCAGGTATGGTGGTGTTCACCTATAGTCCCAGCCACTAGGGAGGCTGAGGCAGGAGGATCACTTCAGCCAAGAAGTTGGAGGTTGCAGTGAGCTATCACAATGCCACTGTACTCTAGCCCTGGCAACAGAGAAAGACCTTGTCTCAGAAAATAAAATAAATAATTAAAGTAAAAAATAAAATAAAAACCATAATTAATTCAAGGCATAGAAATCAAGAGTCTACACATAGCTTGGGAAACTTATACCCATTTTCTGATTTTTATTTGCTTATTAGGTTTAGAATGGACACAGTACCAAACTCAGTTCATCACAAATAAAATATAGAAAAATATTAGCCTTATCTAAATACATAATTGCTGTGGCAAAGTGGAATATTGAGTTTGAAAGGCTCTTATCTGTTGTTTGGAACGAAGCACTCATTAGGGTCTACTGTCCTAGATCAGTAAGCTTTTGTTGACATCTGCTTAGCATACTACTCTGCCATACTGGATATTACTAATAGTGGAGAGTAAGAAATGGTCAAGAATGTTTGAGGGGCTGCCAATTTCTGCTCCAGCATGTAAGGAACATGGAAGTCATCATTCCTGGCCACACAAGAAAAAGGCAAAACAAAATAGTAATCAAGGACTCTTCTTAGATCCACCAGAGAATTGGAGTCACAGGGCAAATCTGTGCTTCCAAGGTGGAAAAACAGGTGAATACAGAGCATCACAATTTACTGGAGCAGACGTCCAAATGCAGACAACTCTCCGGGAGCTAGTACCATGGTTGGAAAGCCTAAATATTAATTAACAATTTGAAGAAGGCTCACCCTGGGTAAGTTTGAGAATTAAAAACTTCATGGGGGCCCTCACATTTTTGCAAGGTTTACTTCCACGAGCCCTACCTGGTTCTCATAATGAAGACCAAAGAAACATTCTCTTATGCTTCCAACTTTCCAAAAGTGAGCATTTTGAAATATGCCACAGCATTCTGCTCTTAATAAGGCCTGCCCTCAACAGAAACTGTTTTGCCAGAGTCAAACTTACTGAGGGTTTTAACAGAACCTGCCAACTGGGTTTTGCTATATCCTTATAAACTCTGGAAAAGGGAAATACCCAACTGCATCCATCTCTAGCCCTCTACATGGGGGAAAGAAAATGCCCAATCACAGATCCTGCTAGCCATCATTTCTCAATTAGGAGAGGGGTTGGGTAAAAGAGAAGGGTTTGCAAATGTGAGAATGTCACATTCAGGGATGGTGCTTCACCACGAGAATAAGAAGGAACACAACTGAAAGAACTGCACATCTCAGACTTTTTTTGAAAAAAAAAAAAAGTCTTTAGGAAACCTCAAAGACAACAGGAGAGACACAAAGACAGCACAGGAAATTGTAGCCTGATACACACAGCTATAGCCAACAGTAAACACCATCTACCCCCCAGCCAGACAAACATAAAACCCCACACTAAAGCCCTGTTTGCCTCACTTCCTTTTACCCAGCACATCACTTCTAGTTTGCAACATAAATTATAAATCTTACTAAAAGACAAAGGCAATTTGAATAGAAAAGTAAACATCAGAGCCAGGCTCAGATATGGTAGAGATGTTGGGATTATCAGACCAAGAATTTAAAACAATGAAAAACAACTATGATTAATATGCTAATGGATCTTCATCCAAAAAAGTAGAAAAACATGCAAAAGCAGATGGATTGTTATATAAGAAAAAGATGAAAGTTCTAACAGGGAATAAAAAAGAAATTCCAGAAATCAAAAATATAACAACGATCATTAAAAGACTGTACACAGTGGAAGAAAGAAAGAATCAGTGAGCTAGAAGAAATGTCAATGGAAATTTCCAAAACTGAAATACAAAGAGAAAGAAGAATGAAGTGGCAGAACAAACTATCCAGGAACTAAAGGACAATTATAAAGTTATGCTATATGCATAAAGGGAATACCAAGAAAAAAGGAGAGAAAGGGAGAGAAGCAATATTTGCAGTGATAATGAGTGATAATTTTCCAAAATTAACAATAAACACCAAACAACATATCCAGGAATTTCAGAGAACAGAAAGCAAAATAAATACCAAAAAGGTACACATAGGCATATAATATTCAAACTGGAAAATATCAAAGACAATGAGAAAATCTTGAAAGCTCACGGTGGAGCTGGAAGACACCATATCTACAGAGTAGCAAGGATACAAATTACATTGGACATCTCTTCAGAAACCAAACAAGCAAGAAGAGAGTGGAGGGAGATATTTAAAGTATTGAATGCAAAACAAAAGAAACCCCTCATCAACCTGGAATTCTGTATCCAGTGAAATTATACTTTAAGAGTGTGAAAGAAATAGTTTTCTACATAAGCAAAAAATGAGGAAATTTGATTCCAGTAGACCATCCTTGCCAGAAATAATAAGAAATTCTTCAGAAAGAAGGAAAGGGTATAGGTCAGACATTCAAATCTACATAAAGAAACAAATAGCATTAGAGAAGGAATAAAGGAAGTAAAATAACATCTTTTGCTTTTTGTATTCTTAATTGATCTAACAGATAACAATTTGTTAATTATAGAAACAATTTGTTAATTAAAGAATAATTATAGAAACAATGTACTCAGTGATTATAGCTTGCAGGAAATGAAATGAATGACAGCAGTGCTATAGGGATGGGAGTGAGGTACTGGGAGTACTCTATTCTAAGACACTTTCACTGCTAGTGAAGTTGTATCATGCTATTTGAAGGAAAACTTGGATTAATTGTAAATGTATACCTCAGAGTCATGAGCAACCAATAAAAATATTTAAATATAAGTACACTTGATATGTTAGAAAGGAGAAAAATGGAATTATATAAATGCAATCATATAAAATAATTAAACTAGAGAAAGCAAGAAGAGAGTGGAAGACAATACAAAAAGATAAAAAACAAAAGCGAAAAACTAACAAATGGTAATGAATACAGGAGCTATAAATCCACTATATCAATACTCACTTTCAACAACAATGATTACCAACAGAAAGACAGAGATTGTCTAAGCTGATTATCACAACGAAACAAAACAAAACAACACAAAAACCAAGACCCAGGTATATGTTGTCTATAAGAAAACCATTTTATAAAGACACATAGATGAACAATAACAGGATGGAGAAAGATATGTCCACCAACATTAATGAAAAGAAAGTGAGAATAGCTATATTAAGTACAGAGAAAGTTGACTTCAGAGCAAGAATCATTCCACTACCATATTGAAGACTTTAACACCTTTCTATCAGAAATGGAAATTTCCAGCAGGTAGAAAAATCAGTAAGGATGAAGTTGAACTTAACAGAACCACCAATCAACTGGATCTAATTGTCATTTGTAGACTACTTCACCAAACAATGGCAGAATACACATTCCTCTCAGTTTTTCATCAGACATTCACCAACACAGACTACATTCTAGGACACACATTTACAAAAATAGAAATCATACAATGTAAGTTCTCAGATCACAATAATCTTAAACTAGAAATTAATAACAAAAAATAGCTGGAAACTCCCCCAATACTTAGAGATTTATAAGCAAGTATCTAAATAACACATGGGTCAAAGAAGAAGTTTTGAAAGTAAATTTTAAAAAAATTGAAACTCTATGAAAATGAAAATAAAACTTATTTAAATATGTCGAATGCAGTAAAAGCAGTAGCAGAGGGAAATTTATAGTGCTGAATGTAAATATTTAAAAAGAATGTATGTACTTTTAAATTACTTATTAAAGTGCTGAAGTTTTGATATTTTGTGGGCTCTATCTGCTCACATCTGAGAGAATCTCCCTTGAGCCATTTTAATCAGCAAGATCTACATCAATCAAGAAGGTGTTTACTGTCATATGTGATGTGTCATTATTCCCATGTGATTACCAGTAATATCAGTCCAGCATTCATCGAGCAATGTTGACAGTCCCACAGAGACTGTGTAGCTCTGGTCTCCAACACTCCACTCAACCCCCATGGCTCACAGGGGTCTTCTAAGTTACAGCTCCCAGTATTTTGGCCACGGCATGGAAAGATTAATCTTTTTGTACAGCTATGTTTACTTTCTTAACAGCAAGAAATAAAACTTTCACATAATAGAGATCATAGGCAGGTAATTTTCTTTTCCCTTGTACTTGATGAGTATCTACAATTAATACCAGATAGAGGCATTATACATATTTTAACCTAATAATCATAGGACACAAATAAACTGTGTTGCTAACACCCTCTCTCCTCATGTAACTGGTGGTAGCACAGAAAAGAAGGTAGGGTAGTCTGAGAAGAGCACTATGGGACCAGGACATAATGGGAGGAGCACCTCTTTCTCAAAGCCAAGAGAAACCAGAAGCCAACATCTAGGGCCAGTTAAATGGGCAAGTAAGCAAGATGTTGATTAGGGTGATTGCCTGGAACTAGAGCTTAATTCTGAGTAGGTTTTCATCAGTTGGTGAAGATTCAGGTGGAATCACTTACTGTCAGCTCTTTCAGCACCGCCCCATGGGAGCAGCTTGGCAAGGAAGAAGTTTCTGATATCTGGTAACTTCACACTCCACTGCATGAGCAATTATCAGGCCCATAGGTGCCACAGCACCTGTGCTTTGAAGAGTCAAAACAAAACAAAACAAAACTGTGCTAGTTAGAAAGTAAAACTTACATAGAGACAACTTATTTTCTACAAGTACTTTTTAGCAATTGCCTCCTTCCAGAAATTAGCATCTTTTGTCTCTCTGTGTTGTGGTAAAGTCCTGTAGTTTCTATGCTTATATTAGACATTTGTTCTTCAAAACCTCATTTTCTGTTTCCACCAGCAAAGATTAATTTGAATTTTACTAGCTATTACTAGTTACTTTTGAGATTATTTATGTGCTTAAAGAATAAGAAAGTAAGAATCCATTTTTTATTTGCTTATCTAAAGCAGCTTATTTTCTGTTACTTCAGAGCTAAGAAATTATTCTTCTTAGCCTGGAATATTATCATACTCCATAACATAAACTATTATATTCAACTGAATAATGCATTTTTATTTCTGAATTATTTTCTGTAGAAAAATGGCATTGATGCAGTACGAAGCTATCATTTTATGACAAATATATAATATAATGAAGGTATTAGAGCTATATAATTAAATTTATAAGTATATATTACATTTGATATTCTTATAGGTTTAAAATTCCCAAAATACATTTACTTTTTCCTTCTTTATATAGCTCTATCATTTTGCTATATGTATAGTTCAAAAATTGTTAGAAGCTTTTCCCATATCTTTATGTGATAAAAGATATGGCACAAACCTGAATACCAGGAGCTTACAAAACAGGCCATCTTTTCATTTTTATAAGACACTAGTTGAACTCGAGAGTTGCTGTATGGATCTCGTAGTTATATATAACTTTTTTTTGAGAGTTTTATATATAAAAAGGAAAATGTAAAAGGGACTTGAGATTTTCATGAAAGTCTACATGTTCTATTTCTTGATGCTTAACTCTTTGAAATATAAGTTTAAAGCCTCAAAACTAAAGTTCAACTGTATGTTTGTAGATGAGTCTATTAAAATTTTGTTTAAAGCCTATATATCTGATTGCAATAATTAAACCTTACTGAATTGCTTACCAAATACTTTTAGGATTAGGCAAAAGGTAGATACAATAGTTTATGTAAAAATCAATATTTCACATAATACATAATTTTTCTAACAATTTCTATAGAAAAAAGTATTTTATTTATTGAATTTATACAATATTTGTTTTACTAAACTTTTGAAAACATTTTTGAATATTTTGAAGACTTTCCATCTTAAGCAGTTTAGAAGAATATAATTTAATGACAACTAGAAAATCAATTTTAAAAATTGTATTGCTAATATCTCTTAAACTCTTTTCAACATGTTCAAATTTGACCCAATGTATGATGTTTAAACAATCTTCTCAACAACTACTGGATTTTGTTTTCAAAAATGTAAATTAGTGTGGATATGTTTATGTGCTGTCTTTATAAAAGTGCTAAAATACAGTAACTATCATCTTAGGCAAAATTAAAAATTGTGAAAAGTAGTATTTGCATGACATAAAAATCATAGATATTTTATTTAATTTGTTAAGGAATTGAATTTGGAGACATAAATAACCATGTGTGATATTTTACATATGTATGTATATTTTTATACCGTATAAAAAATTTCAACCTGGTGCCAAATCCTGAGAAGAAAATTTTAACATGATCATTAACAAACCATTTGGGAAAGATGGGGTAATAATGCACCAGAAAAACACAAAAGATAGAGTCGATCTTTCAGCCAGCTTTCGGGGAAAAGGGCAAGTTTACCTGCACCCCTACAAGTTGTTACTTGCTTCGAGCATTTTCTTACTTTTTGTCCACGGGAGATGCCCTGGTCTCAGCTGTGTATTTCCTGCCTCATAACCAGAATGGGCTGATTCTCTGAGGAGCCCTGCTTGGAGAATTGTATTACAAACCAAAATGTGCTCACTAGGTGTTGCCATTGCCCCTGGATGCCTTTACTTCTAGGCTTTCTCGCTAACAAAAGAAGGAGATTTTTGTGTGTGTATTAACTGGTGTCCAGACACATAAATATTTCTTTATGTAACTATATAGGAAGCTAAAACATAAGGTCATACTAAATTCTTCAACTATAGTTCATATCAAATAGGTCATTCTGATTTATAGAATGAGTTAGAAACTGCCACCACTTTTATTTTCTGAAAGAGAATATGGAGAATTGCTATCACTTCTTTCCTAAATGTTTAGTACAGTTCATCAGTAAAACCTTTGGGCCTTGTCCTTTCTGTTTTGAAGAGTTGTTAATTAGGATAACAGGTCTATTCAGAGTCTATATTTCCCTTTGTGTGACTTTGGGTAGTTTGTCTCTTTTAAAGAATTTGTTCTTTCTTATCTAATTCATCAACATTGTGGGAAGAGTTATTTGTAATATTCCTTCATTATCCTTTTAATGTTCATAGGATCAATAGTTGTTACCTCTTTTTCATTTCAATGTCAGTAATTTCTGTCTTCTGTCTTTTATATTTGTTAGCCTACACAGAAGTTTATCAAATGTATTGATTTTTCATTAAAACATCTTTTGGTTACATTGATTTTTTCTACAGATTCTCATTTTCAATTTTATTGTTTTTTGGTCCAATTTTTGTTAACCCTTTTCATCTGCTTACTTGAGGCATAAATTTCCCTTTCTCTAGTTCCCTAAGGTGGAAGTATATATAATTGATTTTAGATTTCTTTTTCTACAACATATGCATTTACTGCTATATATTTGCTTCTATTACTTTCACTGCATCTCACAATTTTCATAAGTTATATTTTCATTTTGTTCAAAATATTTTAATTATTTGTGAGCTTTCTGTGACTCATATGTTATATAAGGGGAAGTTGTTTAATTTCAAAGTATTCAAGGATTTTCAAGTTATCTTTTGTTATTGATTTATAGTTTAATTGTATTGTGGTCAGAGAACATATTTCACATTATTTCTATTATTTTAAATTAGTTGGAGTGTTCTTTATGGCATAGAATGTGGTCTACCTTGCTAGATATTCCATGCAAATTTGAGAAGAATTTGTGCTCTGATGTTGGATGGAGTATTTTACAAATGTCAATTAAATGCAGTTGGTTGATGGTGTTGTTAACTTCAACCGTCTATCTTATCTGTCAATTATTGCCCTATTTATCAATTACTGAAAAGGGGTGTGAGTCCCCAAACTCTAATAGATTTCTCTGTTTCTCCTTTCACATCTATCAGTTTTTGTGTGCCATGTTTTGACACTGTTGTTAGGTTCACGTACATTTAGAGCAGTTGTGTCTTCTAAGAGCATTGACTCTTTTATTATTATGTAATTCCCTACTTTATCTCTGATAATTTTGCTTGTTCTGACATCAACTTTGTCTAAAAATAATATAGTTACCTGGATTTTCTTTTGATATAGTTGGGTCTTATGTTTTAAAATCCATTTTAACAGTCTCTGTCTTTTAATTGGTGAATTTATTCATTCAAATTTAAAGAAATTATTGATAAAATTGGATTAATGTCTACTATGCTTGTAACTGTTTTCTATTTGTAACACTTGTTCTTTGTTTCTTTTTTCATATTCCTCTCTTTTTATGACTTCCTTGCTTTTAATTTAGATTTTCTATGATTTTATCTTTTCACTTAGCATATTGATTTTGCTTCTTTTAAAAAATGATTGAGTACTTTAGAGTTTCCAGTAAACTTTTAAAGCTAAATCTACCTTTAAATAGCAATAGATTACCTCATTTGTTTGCAGGTGCTTTGTAACAGGGCACTCTCAACTCCTCTGCGCTGCACCCTACACGTTGACGTCATTGGTTTCCCTTACCTCTATGCTGCAATCACTCCACGCATTGTTACTGCTATTACTTTAATACAACAGTTACCTTTTAAATAAAAAAGGTTTCACTTTTATTTTTGCCCTTTTTGATGCTCTTCCTTTCATTGTGTAGATCTGAGTTTCTGACAAGTATCATTTTTTTCTTCTCCCTGAGGAACTTTTAGCTGTTCTTGCACAGCATTTTTGCTGGTCAGATGAGTAACTTCTTAATTTTTGAAGGATTTTTTACTGAAGATGGTATTCAAGATATTTGATTTTTGTATTTCTTTGAACAATTTTAAAATTTCATTCCACTCTCATCTTGTTCGCATGGCTCATGATGAAAAGTTTGGTATAATCCTAATTCTTATTCCTCAACAGTTACGTTTATTGTTTTTTGTTTTTCTGGCTTCTTTCAAAGATTTGTCTTTGTCTTTGATTTCCTGAAGATTCCAAATGATATGCTTAGGGATAGATATTTTGCTATTTATTCTGCTTTGTCTTCCCTGAATTTCCTGAATCTTTGGTCTGATGTCCATAATTAATTTTGGGAAATTCTCACTCATTATTGCTTTGAATATTTCTTCTGCCCCTTTTTTCCTTCTCTTCCCTGTTGTGCACACATTATCTTTTGTAATTGTCCCAGGGTTATTTAATATTATGTTTTTTTTTCTTTTTCAACCATCTTTCTCTTTGGATTTCAATTTTGGAAGTTTCTATTGACATCTCTTCAGGTTCACTAATTTGTTTCCTATGTCCAATCTAACAATGAGCTCATAAAGTGATTCTTATTTCTGTTACAATGTTTTCAATTTCTAGCATTTCTTTTCAATTATTTTTTAGGTTTTCCATCTCTCTACTTAGATTTATTATCTATTCTTGTATTTTTCCACTTTTTTCATTGGAAGTCTTTACATATTAATCATAGTTGCTTTAACTTCCAGATCTGATAATTCCAACATCACTGCCTTATCTAAGTCTGTTCTGGTGCTTGCCCAGTCTCTTCAAACCATGATTTTTATCTTTTACTGTGCCTTATCATTTGTTTTTGAAAGCCAGACATAATGCATTTGGAAATAAGAACTGAGATTAAAAGGCTCTTAGTGTGAGATGTTTTTGTGGTTGTTTGTTTAATTTTGCCAATCTAGCTAGGTGTTGGGCTGTGTTTAATGTTTGCTGTAGCTGTAGGTGCCAGATGCCTCAAAATTCTCTCCTGCACTTGTATTGTTTCCACTCTTAACTTTGGATTTCTGTAAAAGTGCCTCGTTAGACATTCTGTGTCTTGTAAGTCTTTCAGCTGTTATCCAATCTTATCATACCTGAGCCCTGTTGGTGTGTCCAGGATGTAGGGAAGGAAATCATTCTACAATCTTATGATTAAATTTTCAGACTTACAGTGAGCATGTATCTCTGGAGTGTGACCTTCACACGTTTTTTTCCAGTTGCACAGCTTCCCTCCCCACCATAGGTACAATGGAACGTTAAAGGGAGCAGGAGTAGGAAGAATGACCTTCCTTAGCTGGAATGGGTTCTGATAATGTCTTTTCCCGTGGAGTGTACACTGTATATGGAGAATGCTTTGGAAATAATTTGCAATGATTTCATTCCCACTCCCTTCACAGCCACAGGGGAACTTATGGGATCTTCACCACAGAAACCTGGTAGAGCTCCTGGTGGTAAAAGCCATGCATTTCTGGGACACCCTTCAAACTGGCCTCCAGGAGTTTCTTATTCTCATTTTAATTCATATTAAATATATGCAAACTCATCAAAATTTTACCATTTAACCACTTTGGGACCAGCGTCGACTATAGTCGACAGCCACAGATGAAGGTGCACAGCAACTTTAGCCAACAGCTGTGATATGACTTTTCTAATTTTTCATTTATCAAAATAAAATTGTGAACATTTAAAAATACCATAATGAAAACATATATGTATATATTATCTATTCTGATTGACATTACAAGTAAAGCTGCCTGTAAAGTAAAACAAGCTTTCAGTGCTTTCAAGCTTTCCTCATCACACAGGAGCAAAACGGACTCGTGGTCAATGCCCAGCACACACTACCGTGGGGACCGTGAGTGCCGGCTGTGGGCAAGGTTTCGTGGCCGGTGAGCGCCACACCGACGTGGTTAATTGTCCTGCAAGTTTGGCTCCATTGGTGTCTCTTTAGGTAGGCAGATGTGTCTGTCTTTCAGGAAGAGCCAGTGTCTCCAAATTCTGGGGCTGGTTTGACGTGCAGCTTCAGGTTTCTGATGCATCCACGAAAAACTTTTGAATTTTAATTTGTTCATCTTTTTCTCTTATTGAAAGATCAGAGTTACAACTTTCATGTTTTCTCTATGTCTAGGCTAAGAAGCCTGTAGTATAACTAATAATATTTTTAAATTTTCCTTGTCTTTTAAGAATTTCAGAGACAAAATATCAACTTACTTCTGGCAACCTTCATTAAATATCATTGCATGTGTTATACTTACATTTAGATATTATTTCTCTTTTATCTTAAATATTACATTCCAATTATCCTATGTTCTGATTCCTTAATTACTGAGATAAATCTTTTGTCACAATGTATATAATATCTATGTATCCTTAAATATATTTTAACACAAGGAAGACAAGTTTGTTGTTTTAATTCATTCTTTTATCTCTGCATTTGCTCATGTTTATTTATTTATTTTGATTTTGATTAACAAATAAACAAAAAAAGGATGGAGGGTTAAATTTTAGGAAAAATTCAATGTTCCTATAAATTTTGCAGAGACTTCTTTGTAGCTTAAGTATGTAAGTTCAACTATTTATCTCAGTCATAATTTAATAAATTCTTCAAATGTTAGCAATAATATTATTCAGCTTTATTTTATTTAGTTTGTGATTCTATTTTTAATTTATTGATTAATGTAATTATTTACATTCTGTCTTTGTTTCTGTATTAGCTATACCTTATAATTCAATCCATTTGATTTTATAAAATTTTCAATTATACCTTAGCTGAAATCTGTGATTCAAAATTAAAAAGAACATTTATATATAGTTACTGTTTTGCTTTTTATTAATATTATTATATTCAAATTTAAGAAAAAGCATATTGCAGGTTTATTTTTACATTTTAAAATGTATTGATGTTAACTTTTTGACCTAACAGAAAATTAGGTTTGGTAAAACATTTTATAAGTAATTAAAATAATAGTTTTAGATTTTTCAATGAATAGCATTTAGTATATTATCATTTAAATGTACAAAAATAATCTGTTGTTTAGATCCTCTGTATACCTATTTATTTTTACCATTTGATCTATTGTAAGCTTTCTTGGACTTTAATTTGTGTATAATGATATGATTCTTGCTTTAATTTTCATATATTTACTTTCAACTTTTGGATAAATTTTACTTTCATTAGAGTTAGGTGTTCTTTATGATCCGATCTTAGAGTCTGTTCTATTTAATATCTGTATTTATCACAAGTAACAAATTTTACAGATTATGCTTACATTTGTTGAAACCAGAGACATATTTGCTGAGAATTTGGTCTTCAGTTATATTATGCTTTTTAATGGCTACATCAATTATTTAACTGGCTTTTTCATCTTTTTCTTAACTTAAAACTGCAGGTACTCACACCCATAATGTTTAAATAGAAAATTAGCAAACTTACAATCCCACTATCAGCCCTCATTTCTCTTCACTACTTGAATCTAATTATGTTATTTTCAGTTAGCTTTTATACTGAAATATATTTACATTTTTACTTATTATAGTTCATATTATTTAAATTCTGTCCTACAAACATATTTACATGTTGTTTGATCTTGGTCATTTATTTCTATTGAAAAGACAAGATGTTGAGATTTTTACTTTTAATACTAGTATAGAAAAGAAAACAAAGCTAGGTTTTTTAAGAAGTACCAAATGATACCCAAACTTTAAAAATTTATTTAAATTTTAAGCTAGGAAGTAATAAAAGGATGAAAGATAGAAATTGAGGAAGGTCAGGACATTAGGAGCACTATTGGCAATTGATTATTTGTGCACTTGGATTTATTATACTTTATTTCAATAATTAACATACCTAAGTAGAAAAATGCTCTCCGATATACAAAGTTGCTAAATTTATAAGCATATAAAAGTCTGTTTCCAAGATTGTATATCACTACAAGGGAACCGTCAAACTATGGAAATGAACAAGGTTTTATGGCTAATTACGGGAACTCTAATTTGTAATTTGATAGAGTACATACGAGGATTTATCAACATTGATAAGTCCTTTTGAGGCTAAGGTTCAACAGTACCAGGTTATCACTTCTGCTGTATTCTATCGGTCACAGCAAGTCATGATTCCAGGGTTCAGGCATGGGCAGTTAGATTCCCTGTCTTGATGGGAGCGATGGTCAACTCTTGTTGCGAAAGGGTATGTACATGGGGCTGGAATAAATCACTGTGGCCACCTTTGCAAACAATCTCCCATAATCGGTAAGTGCTTAAGAACTACTTATACATTGTACACGCTTGGCTAGTTGTTCTAAACTCCCCAAATTAGGCAATGAGAAACATAAGAAAAGCAATTTCTGTTAATGGACAATTTTGTAGAGCAATTTGTAGCTAGAGCACAGCAGAAATTGTGGAGATTTCCCATATACTCTCCACACTGCCCCAGGCTGCCTCTCCCACTGTCAACATCCCTACCCGAGTGGTGCATTTGGTACAACCATAGAGCCTGCACTGGCTCTTCATTATCACCCACAGTCCATGGTTTACATTACGGATAACTCTTGCTGCTGTACTTCCAATGGCTTTGGACAAATATATAATGGCATGTGTCCATCATTACAGTATCATACAGCACAGTTTCACTGACCTAATAGTCTCAGTGCTCCTCCTATTCCCTCACTTAAAATAGTCCTTAAAATTTTTTTTTAAAAAAGTATAAATGGCATAATATAACACTAATCTGACCTTAAAGTAAGTGATCTGTAGTGTATGCCATTTTTCAGGTTTCTTGAAACTAAGATC
Source organism: Mirza zaza (assembly GCA_008750895.1). Classification (NCBI taxonomy): domain Eukaryota; kingdom Metazoa; phylum Chordata; class Mammalia; order Primates; family Cheirogaleidae; genus Mirza; species Mirza zaza. The sequence continues at coordinate 41,455 of VSMD01072374.1, read as the reverse complement.
AGAGAAACCTAAAATGAAAATTATTTGTTTAAACATACAACACACAGGCACATACACATGTGTTATAAAAAATAAATAAAAAACATACATTAAAAGTGTTAAACCATGACCTTCCAGAAATAAAATTTTAGGTAGTTAATACCATGAGAAAAGTTCTTAATGTTTATTAATCATTCAGAGTCTCTCTGGAATACCTGCTGTAGTTCAACAATCTATCACAAGCTACCATAGAGTGGGTGGTTTCTTATTCTGTCACTATAGATGTCAGGGTCAACTCAGGACATCCCCCTAGTACCCAGGGCCCACTAGCCGCATGGGTCCCCTGTCCTTTTTTCTCTGAAAGAGTTGGTAAGTCCATCAAGACGCACTCAGTCACAAACCACCCACAGTTTGTCTGGGCACAGATTGCTTTGTTGGGTAAAAACTTTCTAATTCAGCATTTTAACAATAATTAATCACTATGTTCACCTTTGATGTGTGCCAAGTTTATATTCCCTATGAGATAGTACACACCACAGAACCCGTGAATTATTTATATTTCCATGTGGAAGTTTATTCTAATGGCTGCAATCCCTAAGTGCTAGTGCTAAATGCAAAAATGTAGATCCCTAGTTAGGTTCAGTTCTAAGTCTGAGAAGAAAATCAACAAGCAAACAGAGGAAACTTATTCTGTCACAAAAGCAAAAACAAAAAGCAATCTCTCTCTCAGTGAAAATTTATATGACAATCTTAATGAAAGAACTGCACAGATTTTGATAGTGTTTTCTGCTATCTTCTTTTCTTTGAGATTGCTTTTATTTGTATGAAACAGTCATTTTACCCTTGTTTCTTTGTATTTTAATGCATTTCTTTTGCCTGTCAAGCATAAACCTGTAATGACAGAGAGCTGTGTTAACGCCTATAATTTCCAATTTCCTTGAGGTGAGCTGTTGAAGTGAGATTTATTAGAGGACAATAAAATAGCTTTTTAGATTAAAAACAAAATTTGCCAAAATAACCTTTCTGTCCTTAGTTATAGAAGTTTACTAACACCTTTGAAGAGCCAAAATTATGTGTTGTGAATCAAATAAATGATAGAGTAGGAAATATTAGAAACCAGAACTGATGTATGTTTCATCAGCCGGGAGGCATTGCACTTCTACGTTTCATTCTGTGTAGAAGAACCTAATCTATGCCCCGGTGTGCCCTGTAATCCGCAATGCAGTTACACTGGCCTTTGCTTTCCATGGACCTTCTTGGTTTCCTTCTACTAATAACCACAAAATACTTATTACTTGCTTTTCCCTCTTTCTGGAATATTCTCTTCCTTTTATCCACACCTACTTAATAGTTCCTTTTCTTCATATGTCAGGTTATTGCCCCTTGATTTGGTTTGGTTTCTTCTTCTATAAATCTCTCATTTGTCACTTTTAGCAGAGTCACAATTATTCACATGTTTCTTTAATCATTTAATGGTCATTCTATCTGGATTGTAAATTAGGTTCTTTTTGCACACTACTATAGCCCTACTACCTAAAAATGCAAGACACTATTAATTGAATGAATGAATGATTAAAACCATCCCTCAATTACTATATCCATATAGGAGTATCTCCCAGGTAGACTTGGTTTTCCTCATCTAATCAGAGTTTGTTGTTCTCACAAAATCTAAGCACCTCTCATCTGTTTTCCTTCCCTTTTTGGAGCGAAATTAGGGTTAAGAAAAGAGGCACTCCATTTGAACGATTGTGTTCTCTGAGTTTGTTATGTGTTTTATACTGTCATTTATTTTATGGTATCTCATCTTTCATTGAGTTCCTGGGAACTTCAATTAAATAGTGACCCTGTACAAACCTGTTCAAATGCTAAATGGTAAATGACGATCTTTTCCTGCTGATGATCCATTGTCCTTCTGGGCCACCCTAATCAGAGTGTCGAGGTGGCTCCTAACCACATATTGCATGTGGCACCTACTTACCCAGTGGCAACACATGCACCCTTATCTCACTAAATGGTAGACACACAGCAGCTTCCTCAATTGTACCCTCTCACTGCTCTGCCACTTCAGGAAGCTCCAGCTCCAGCTTTCCCCCCACTCTTCCCATCAAACACTGCTTAGGTGACAAGTATCAGGACCTCAACAGACGTGGGGTAAATGGGGAATGAATATTCTTCACTCAAATTACTCCAACAACTTTCCCTAAAAGACACTTTCTCCCAATCTCTCTGTCTCAATGCTTTGTATACTCAAGCTGGTGACTAAGGGCCCCAAGAATAGGTTGGGCAGACCACTTTGTCAGACTACCTTGGGAGAGAAGCACTTCATTTGTAAATATGGAAGGACCTGCTAATCCTTGCTTTGCTTCATGCCCCTAAGAATCTCAGCTGAAAATGAAACATAAATAGCTCCATTTAATAAATTCTTAAATATGTACATGCACATACACAGTGTAGAACAAAAAAAAAATGTTTCATGATTTTTTTTCTAGTTCTAATATTTGAAACATTTATGTTTAAAATCTAATTTTGAGAAGTACTCTAGAGATATTTACATTTTTCTCAATAAATATAAGTACTTTCCATCTGAATTTTGGATTTAAAGTGCCTTAAGACCTTTTAAACACATTCAGGTGAGGTATATAATCTAAATATATGTTAAAAGAAATTTACAGAAGTATTCTTAGTTTAAAATAAAATATATGGAGAGTAAGTACCTTCCATTGCTCCTAAATTTTTAAAAGCTATAAATTCAATATTTTATTTTTGACTTAAACTATTGAAGGAATAATAAATATTGGCTCAGCATTTTAAAATGTAATAAGAATTTAAAGGAAGATGGAGCTCTAAAGGCTTTTAAAGTAAATGGAAAGTGAAAACTATACCAGGCAAGTGCCTACTTACTTGAAGGTATATGTTAAGCAATTACATTCATTAGCAATTTTGTTCCCAACCGATTTTAAGATAATAAAAAAATTTGAATTATGACAGTGCAACGTTTCCACTATTGTTTTCATTGGGTCAGTGTGGACACTCTGTATGAAGTAAAAAAAAATCTCATATTTTTTTTATACCTGTTGCCTATCTGTGTATTTTGAGAAATATCTATTTAAGCCCGTTGCTTGTTGTTCAATTGAGCATTTCTTTTATTGTTATAGAGTTGTTTGAGTTCTTTACATATTTTAGATATTAACCCCATACCAGATGTATAGTTTGAAATATTTTCTCTCATTCAATAGGTTGTATCTTCATTATGTTGATTGCTTCTTTTGCTGTGCAGAAGCTTTTTAGTTTAATGAAATCCTGTTATTTTACCTTTATTGCCTATACTTTTGGTGTTGGATTCAAAATATTGCCTAGACCATTGTCAAGAATCTTTTTTCTATGTTTTCCCTTATTACTGTTAAGGTCTAAATCTTTAATCCATTTTGAGTTGATTTTTATATATGATGTAAGATAAAGGTTCACTTTCATTCTTGTACATGTGGATGTGTTCACAAAAGCCATGATATGGAATCAACCTATGTGTCTATAACTGCATGGATGGATTTAAAAAAAATCATATATATACACAATGCAATACTATTTGACCTTATAAGAGAGGGAAATTCTATCATTTGCAATAACATGGATGAACCTGGAAGACATTATGTTAAGTGAAATAAGCTAGACACAGAAAAACAAATATGTATGACATCGATTGTTTGTGGAATCTAAAAAAGTTGCACTCAAAGAAGCAGAGAATGGCAGTTGGTTAGCAGTAGTTGAGGAAGGGAAATATTGAGAGATGTTGGTCAAATGATTGCAAATTTCAATTCAATAGGAGGAATGAGTCAATCAATCTATTGTACAACATGGTGACTATAGTGAATAACATTGTATTGTATATTTGAAAATTACTAAGAAGCTTATTTCTAGTGTTTGTACCACTAAAAATTCTTAAGTATGTAAGGTAATGCATGTTAATTACCTTAATTAACATTAAGTGAGTGACCCAGAGAAATTAAACTGGGTGTGTCATTATTGAAACAAAAGAAAATCCAAAAGTAAGAAGCAGCAGCTGCTCCAGATGAGAAGGAATCAGCAAAACATCGCTGGAAGTATAAAGAATAAATGTGAAAGGACACTCCCCAAAGGGAGCACAATTTCTTAAGCAATAGATACCAACTGAAATCAGAATATTGAAATGACAAATAAAGAATTTTGAACACAGATTGTAAGGAATCTCAATGAAATTCAAGATAAAATGGAAACTCGAACACAGAGAAACCACAAAAACATTGCAGGAAATAAATGAAAAATTCACTAAAGAAAATGAAATATTAAATAAAAATCAAACAGACTTCTAGAAATGAAAACCACATTCAAGGAATTACCAAACACAATAGAAAGCCTCAAGAATAGATTAGATAAGGCAGAAAAAAGAATCTCAGGGCTTGAAGACAACACCTGTCAATGAAATAAGTCAGTCACAGAGATGGAGCAGAGAAATAAGAGGAATGAGCACAGTCTACAAGAAATAATGTGATTATTTAAAGAAGTCTAGCATAAGAATCGCAGACATTCCTGAGTGCGAAGAAGAAAATACACAAGGATTGGATAATTTATTTGAAGGAAAAATTGAGAAAAACTTCCCTGGCCTTGCCAGAAATCTAGATATCCAGGTAGAAGAAGCTCAAAGGACTCCTGGGAGATTCACTGCAAAGAGGCAAACATCAGTATACATAGTCATTAGGCTGGCCAAAATAAACATGACAAGAGGTGCTGCTACAAGTTGTAAGGTAAAATCTGCAGATAATTTACAAAGGAAAACCAGTCAGACAAAATAGACTTCTCAACTGAGACCATATAAGCTGGAAGGGATTGGGGCCCTATTCTCAACCTTCTCAAACAGAATAATGCCCAGCTTAGAATTTTTTATCCTGCAAAACTGAGTTTTATTCATGAGAGGAAAATAAAGTCTTTTTCAGATAAGCAAACACTGAGGGAATTTGTCAAGACAAGACATGCCCTGCAGGAAGTACTCAGAACTGCCTTTTACATGGACCAAAACAATGAACCCTAACCAGTGTAAAATCATCAAAAAGCTTAACATCAAAGGCCAGGTACCACAATGGCTTAAGAAGCAAAAAAAAAAAAAAAAAAAAAAAAGAAAGCAATGAAGTTCTACTTATCAGGATGAACAGAAATCCACCCTACTTATCAAGTCTATTAATAAATTTATATGGCTTGAACTGCCAACTAAAGAGACATAGCGTGGTCAAATGGATAAATATACACAAGCCAAGTATCAGCCGTCTTCAGGAAGCACATTTAAATCACAAGGACTCATTCAGACTCAAGGTGAAAGACTGGAAAACAATATTCCACACAAATGGATACCAAAAGAAACCTGGAGTAGCAGTTCTCATATCAGATACCTTAGTCTTCAAATCAGCAAAAGTAATTGAAGACAAATATGTTTATTATATAATGGTAAAGGGTACAATTAAACAAGAAGACATAACACATGTAAGTATTTACAGTCCTAACACAGGTGCACCCAGATTCATAAGAGAAATCTTACTTGATCTAAATAAAATGATAAATGGCAGCTCTGTAATAGCTGGCATCTTCAACATCCCTGTGAGAGGGATCCTCCAGAGCACAGATCCTCCAAATAGAAAATAAACAAAGATATAATGGATTTAAACAAAACTCTAGGACAAATGGGCCTAAAAAACATTTATAGAACATTGTACCCAATAAGCACTGAATATACATCATTCTCATCTGCTCATGAGACATTCTGTAAGATTGACCACTTCCCAGGCCACAAAATATGTCACATAAATTTCAAAAAAAGTAGAAATTATACTATGCATTTTCTCAGACCATAGTGGAATAAAATTAGAAATCAACTCCAATAGAAACACTCATCGCTACACAAATTCATGGAAACTAAGTAACCTACTGCTGAATGATATTCAGTCAAAAGGAAATTAAGATGAAAATCAAAGGTTTCTTTGAACTAAATAATAAAAGGGAAACAAGTTATCAAAATTCGTAGAACATAGTTAAAATAGTCCTCAAAGGAAAATTCATAGCCTTAAATGCCTACATTCAAAAAACTGAAAGATCACAAATCAATAATCTAATGAATCCTCTCAAAAAGCATGAAAAGGATGAGCAAATCATTCCCAAACCCAGAAGAAGAAAAGAAATAACCAGGATCAGAGCAGCACTAAAAGAAATTGATATCGAAAGAACTATATGGAAGATTAATGAACCAAAAAGTTAGTTCTTTGAAAAGATAAACAAAATTAACACACCTCTCACTAGATAAACCACAAGCAGAAAAAAAGGACTTTAATAAGCTCAATTAGGAATGAAAAGGCAGAAATTAGAACTTATATCATAGAAATACAAAATATCATCTCTAAATACTGTAAAAATCTCTATGCACATAAAACTAAAAACATATAAGAAATAGACAAATTAATATAAACACACAGCCTCCCTAGGCTCAATCAGGAAGAAATAAAACTACTGAACAGACTGACATCAAGCACTGAATTTGAAGCAATAATAAAATATTTTGGTAAAAATAAATCTCAAACCAGATGGTTTCACATCCAAATATTACCAAGCCTACAAAGAACTGGTGGCTATCCTGCAGAAATTATCCCACATTAAGAAGGAAGGAATACACCCCAACACATTTTACAATGTCAACATCACCCTGATACCCCAGCCAGAAAAGGACTCAACGAAAAAGAAAACCATAAACCAACATTCCTTATGAATATACATTCAAATTTCTCCATAAAATCCTAGCAAATTGAATTCAGCTGCTTATCACAACAAAATGGGCTTCATCCTAGACGTGAAAAGATAGTTTAACATGCAAATCAATAAATGTAGTTCACTGCATGAATAGAGGTAAAAACAAAGATGATATGATACTCTCAATAGATGCAAAAAGGCATTTGAAGATATTCAACATCCATTTATGATAAGAATGATTAACAAAATAGGCATAGACAGGAAGTATCTGAAAATTATAAAAGACATATATGACAAACTCACATCCAATGTCACACTGAAGGGGGAGAAATTGAAAGTATTCCCTCTTAAGAAGTGGTACCAGATAAGGTTGTCCTCTACCACCATTTCTATTCAACATAGACCTGGAAGTCCTAGCCAAAGTAATCAGACAACAGAAGCAAATTAAGGCCAACCAAATGGGGGCCGAAGTAATCAAACTATTGCTCATTGCTGACAATATGATCTTATATCTAGAAAACCCCAAAGATTCTGCCAAGAGACTACTGTAATTAATAAATAAATTCACCAAAGTCTCAGGTTATGAAATCAATGTACACAAATCAGTAACATTCATGTGCGACAACAGTCAATCTGAGAACCAAATCAAAGACTCAATAACTTTCAAAACAGTAACAAAGAAAAAAAAATACCTAGGAATATATTTAAATTAGGAGGGGAAATACCTCTACAATAAGAATTACGGAACACTGAGAAAGGAAATGGCATAGGAAGTAAACAGGTGGAAAAACAAGCCATGCTCATGGATAGGAAGAATCAACATTGTTAAAATGTCTATACTACTCAAAGTTATTTACAGATCCAATGTAATCCTTATTAAAATACCAACATCATTATTCAAAGATCTAGAAAAAATAATTCTACACTTTGTATGGAAGTAGAGAAGACCCCATATAGACAAAGTAACCTTAAGCAAAAACAACAAATTGGGAGGCATAAATTTAGCAGACTTAAGGCTATACTACAAATGCTATACTCACCAAAACAGCATGGACTGGCAGAAGAAAGGGGACTTATATCAATGGAACAGGACTGAGAACCCAGCTATAAAACTATTCTTATATAACCATCGGATCTTTGACAAAGCAGACAAAAATATAAACTAGGGAAAAGAATTCCTATTCAATAAATAGTGCTGGGAAAATTGGATAGCCACATGTAGAAGACTGAAACAAGATCTATATCTCTCACCTTTCATAAAAATCAATTCACAATGAATGATAGACTTAAACCCAAGGCATGAAACAATAAGAATTCTAGAAGAAAATGTTCTAAGAACTCTTATAGACATCAGCCTAGGCAAAGAATTTATGAAGAAGACCTCAAAAGCAACAGAGAAGCAACAAAACTAAATAAATCATACCCAATCAAATTAAAAAGCTTTTTCACAGCTAAGGAAACTATCATTACAGCGAATAGACAACCTACAGAATGGGAGGATATATTCGCATGCTATACATGTGATAAATGGCTGATAAATAGAATCAACATGGAACTCAGGAAAATCAACAAGGAAAGCATCAAACAACCCTAATAAAATTGGGCAAATGACATGAACAGAAACTTCTCAAAAGAAGATATACTTATGGTCTACAAATATATGAAAATGCTCAATATCTCTAATCAACAGGGAAGTCCAAATCAAAACCACAATGTAATATCACTTAACTCCAGTAATAATGGCTTTTATTAAAAAGTTCCAAAACAACAAATGTTGGTGTGGATCCACAGAGAAAAGAACACTCATATACTTCTGGTGGGACTGCAAACTAATACAACCTCTAGGGAAATTAACGTATAGCTCAAGAAACTAAAAGTAGAACTATCATTTGATCTAGTAGTCTCACTACTGGGTGTCCACCCTAGTGGAAAAAAAAGGCATCCTGTAAAAATAAAAATCTGCACTTAATGTTTATAGCAGCATAATTCACAATTGCAAAGCTGTGGAAACAACTCAAGTGCCCATCCATACATGAGTGGATTAATAAAATGTGCTATATGTACACCATGGAGTTCTAACTCAGCCATAAAACAGTGGTGAATTACCTAACGTATTATCCTGGATGGAGCTGGAGCCCATTCTTCTAAGTGAAATGAAGTATAACAAGAATGAAAAACTAATACTACATGTACTCGCCATTAATCTGGTACTAATTGATCAACACTAATGTGCACATATGGGGAGTAACATTCATAGGGTGTCAGGCAGATGGGAAGGGGAAGGGGGAGGTGGGTAACTCCACGCCAAATGAATGTGGTGTGTGCCTTCTGAGGGATGGGCACACTTGTAGCTCTGACTTGGGCAGTGCAACGGCAATTTATGTAACCAAAATATTTGTACCCCTGTAATATTCTGAAGTATAGTTAATTAATTAGTTAAAAAAATAGTGGTCCCCAACCTTTGGCATGTACATGAAATTTCACCAAAGACATTTTTTCCAATGGACTGGTGGTGGAAGGGATGGTTTGGGGATGATTCAAGAGCATTACATTTATTGTGCAGCAAACTTCTCTGCGAATGATAATCTTTATTTGCAGCCACTGCCCTGCACTAGCATCACTGCTTCAGCTCCATATCAGAGCATAAGATATTAGTTTCTCATAAGTAGCACACAACCTAGATCCCTAGCATGTGCAATTCACAGAAGGGTTTGTGCTCCTGTACACACAAGCATCTAATGCCACTGCTGCTCTGCCAGGAGGAAGAGCTTATGTGGTGATGTGAGTGACGGGATGTAGCTGTAAATAGAGATGAAACTTTCCTTACTCACCTGCCACTAACTTCCTGCTGTGTGGCCCAGTGCCTAACAGGCCACAGACTGGTATTAGGGACTGTAAAAGCAGGATTCCTAACTGTCTCTCACATCTTCAATCTATATATATTTCTGAGCTCTGTCAGAAACTCTGTCAGAATAAGAAAGAGATATATGAAGTTCAACAATTCAAGAATCCAGGGAAGAAAAAATATATGTAATTATAAATGTCTATGCTTCATTGAGATTTCACATAACGAAAGACATAGTGTTCAAATTTTCTGTGGTCATTAGCCTCTTATTTTTCATTAATTTTACAAATTTCTTAACTTATTGAAAAGTGTTTTCAGATAAAGGATCTTTAAAGGCAAATTTGCTCATACATGTGACTGTTTTAATAGAATTAAGTTTTTAAGAGGATAATTTTAGTTCTAATGATTATTGGATATAAGGACTAAGTGACATCCTCTGGAAAGTATACAGTCTTCTAAGCATGCCTCTTTCTGTATAATGATTTATAAAATTTGTAGACTTTCCCACCTACAATGTATTCAAGATATCGGCTATTTATCACCACTGAATATGAATGATATATGTGTGTGCTTTTGTCCAAGTTCACTGACAGCCCCATCTGCCATAAAACATGAATTAAATTTTTCTAATTGTGTAGGTATGCCAGAGCCTGGGGTCTCAGCACAGTGGACATCTGCTGAATGACCTAGGTGAGGTGCTGCTAGCAGATAGTGATGTGCAGCAGGCTGTAGTGGAACAAGAGGCACCACAAAGATCTTTCGCCCAGTACGGCTACTTCTAGTGTTAATCCCAGACCATTCCACCCTCTGCCAATCCCACCATCTCCCTTCCTAATGTACAGCACACATACACACACATAGTGGGAGTGTCTGAATTTCTTAACACTGGTGAGGGTGTGATATTGTCAGGTATCATTGGTGCTCACACGCCACTCACATCTATTGATTTGCATGTCTGGAGTAAACAGAATACATGATTGCAATGCAAATCAAGTTCCAGGTAAACCAGAGCTAAAAGGATACTCTGGGGACTCTGTAGGTCAAGTGCTGTATTGGCCACAGCAGCAAAGCAGTTTTGAGAAACCCAGAGAATCCAGAGGGGCTTTGAATTAGAAGCAATCAAGGAGTTTTTATTTCAGCTATGTAAGTGCTATGTATAAAATAGTTCTATTCACTAGAAGCTTTAGTAATTTGTGGGTAGTTGAGGAATATTTGTTGACTAGCTATGTTATCAGAAAACTATTTTAAATAATATTTAATTCCATACCTTGACTTTAAAAGTAGTAGGTCAAAAATAAGGGAATGTACTTTGGTGATAAAACACTACTTGGTTTTATAGTTGGCATACCTCAAAATAATTTTTAGAAAATTAAAATATTGTAATGACTTTGAGAACTTAAAAATCTTGTTATTTGTGTTTAAAGATCATTCTTATTTCATCTAAACAATAGGGTAGACAATTTTTAGCAAGTGTTCTTAAATGTCAGGTGCTAAAAAATACAAACTATAAATAGCAATTATAGAGACATAAAAATGATACCAAGTAGTTTCACCAAAAGAGTTGGATATTTAGTGTCAGAACTCAGAAAACAGAATTCAATACTTAACATGGAAAAATGATAAAAAAATACCTATCATTTAAATGTAGGAAATGAATAAAACGAATGGTGATTCTAGAATTGAAAACTATGATAAAAACATTATCTTTATCATGGTAGCTTAAATGAGTGAGTCTTCTCTGTCTCAAACGTATCTCAGATTTACTGTATTCAGAGCCAGCGCCGTGGGTTGAATGCCCACGTCGCTCAGAGTTTGCATGTCTGGGAAAGGCGCACCGCTCCGTGCAGGTGCGTGCCACGAAGCTTGCGTTATTAATTAAGAATTCTCCCTGTTAATGACATCCTCATCTTTTTCATCTCCAAGTTCTAATGATTTCCTTATATTGATGCTTTTTAAATTTTAATATTTTCACCATCCCCCATGTCTTCTCTGTCTCCAAACCCTGATTTCGCCTACACGTCTTTGAGATCTACCCCAATTGTCTGCGTCTCCACCACCCATAATCCCATCTCCGGTAGAGTCATCTCGAGCCTTGTCTCTATATTTTCACTTTGTCATCCTTTCAAATGAGCAATAGTCTTTAGCATTTTTTGGAAATATACACCTGACCTTGTCTTTCTTCTGCTTTTTACCGAGTTAATAGATTCTGAATGCTCTCAAGATAAAAACACAGACTATAAGGCCCTGCAGAGTTGCAATCCTAGTTAATTCTCTAGACTGTTCTGAGTTTTTGTTTTCCTTCCAGTCTACCTACCTCCTTTCTCTCATACTCGCCATGCTTCCCATCACGCTAACACCTCAAAACCCTTCCTATACACCAATTGCTTCAAAAGCCCTGTGCGGTAGGACTGGGGACACCTTTGTACTCTCGTGGTCATATATGTTTATATTTGTAATTGATATTTAATAAGAAATGTAGCCAGTACCCAAGCATAACAAAAATGATCCATGTAACCTAAAACATTTGTACCCCCTTAGTATTTTGAAATAAAAAAAGAAATGGTTTAAGATTATTATTTCTTTTTCATTCTACTTCTCTCATGTCATATAGTATTGGGATGGCCACAAGCAATTTTGGAATCTTAATAAAGGGAAAATGAGTTAATAATAAGCCACTTGATTATAATTTGGAAATATATAGGGAGCTTTTAATAAAACAAGTGAGGAATTAGGGACTTTTGACTTGGGAGAATATGGAGGCAACTTTTTTAACATTCAGAGATTTATAAACTAGATTACTGAAAGGAAATTTATCTAAAATTTAATGATTTTGAAGCACCTAATTAATAAGAGCGATTAATTTGTAAATACTATTCTGGCAATAACACTCAGTTCTTACAACAACAAAAATTCAGTAAAAGGGAGAAATGAATTTCATATATATATAATGAATGGATGGCTGAGCATAGTGGCTCATGCTTATAATCCCAGCACTTTGGGAGGCTGAGGCAGCAGGATCGCTGGAGGCCAGGAGTTTGAGACCAGCCTGGGCATCATAGGGAGGCCTTGTCTGTACAAAAAGAAATACCCGGGTGTGGTGATGCTCACCTGTAATACCAGCTACTTGAGAAGCTGAGGCGGGAGGATAACTTGAGCCCAGTAGTTGGAGGATGCAGTGAGCTATGATAGTATCACTGCACTCCAGCCTGGGCAGCAGAGAGAGATTCTGTTTCAAAAAAATGGGGATTCAGCAATATAAAATATAAAATATTTAAATTCCTTGCTGAATTACATGAAGTATTTAAATCAATAAAGATAACATAAAACTCACACTTAAACAGACATTTATATATTGATATCTTAATGGCAAGCTAGTTAATTAGCATTATCAATGTCAGAAATATATAGCATTATTTACTACATAGGAAAACTTGAACCGGCCTAAAATTAACCTGAAAGTGATTTTGAAGACTATTCTAAAAAAATTTGAAGCTAAAAGAAACTTTTCAAAATAAACATACTAAAAAGCAAACCATGATCAGCTATGCCCAGAGGAAAGCCTGGGTCATCTTCGTGTCTGTAAAAAATTGAATTATGGCATTGTTGCTATATAAAAAAGGGATCAAAAAGTATGCAGCCACCAAGAGGCTAATTTGAAAAGACTGTGTACTATAGGATTCCAACTATATGACATTCTGCAAAAGGCAAAACTATTTAGATAGTAAAAAGATTGTGGTTGCCATGGGGTAAGGGGAAGAGCAGGATAAATAAGTGGAGCACAGATGATTTTTAGGACAGTGAAACTATTCCCTATGTGATAGTACAATGGTGGATTCATGTCATTATACGAAAGCCATAGAATGTACAACACCAAGAAAGTACCCTAATGTAAATTAGTGGCTTGGGTGATAATGATGTGTCAATGTAGATTCATCACTTGTAACAAATTTACTACTCTAGTGGGAGACATTGACTGGGGAGGCAGTGTATGTGTAAGGGGTAGGGAATAAATGGGAATTCTTTTTGATTTCCACCCAATTTTGCTGTGATCCTAAAACTGATCTTAAAAAAATGTCTATTACAAAACGTTTGCAGCTACAAAAGTAGAAAAAAAGTAATATGGACAAATGTCAGGCAATTAATAAATATGTTATGTCATAACTTCCAAACTTGATAAAATGGCATAAACTCATTTCTCCTTGCTCCTCCATGGCTAAATACAACCATACATTCTTGAACTTACAAAAGAAGCAGTCAAAGGAGAGCTCTGAGGTAGAAAGAAAAAGCCAAATTGGTTAGGGACTATAATACTGGAGGTACAATATGGCAACGGGGCAACTTTCCTTCCCCAAGAAAATGTAAAAATGTGATCTAGGCCCCTTAGGTCACAGAAGGTGGCATAAGGAAGCTTATTCCTTCCCTAGATTGAATGGCAGTCTCAGCAACAACATCAGAGAAGCCCCACCTAGAGCACTAACAGCAGGGGTAGATCAGGAGGCTCCCTGACGGTACAAAGTCAGCGAAGCACTCTCCTTCCCCACCACAGCTGAGACACTTGTCTCTTACAGAGAGACCTGGTGGCCAGTCAGTGTGCCCAAGAGGGACTCAACACAACAAATACCCCGCCTGGGAAGCACTTTTCATTCCCACAGTGTGGCAAGTCCCTTTCCCCATCTAGAATCACCAGAAGGCCCAGCCTAAATAAATCACCCCCCAGACCTCAGCCAGCACCAGCACTAACCAATGGGTGACACAGGCACTAAATAAGACAAAGAGACACATAGCACAACAAAGAGTCTGACAAGTATTAAATTTTCATTGGAACCGCAACACATAAAAAAGTTCTGGTCCTAAGAAGGCTAAACCTGAAGATAGCAAGCATGCTGAAATAAAGATTTAAATAAGATACAGAGTCTTCTAACCTAATAGCTAAAATGTCCCAGATACAACAAAAAACTCATCTATCATACCAGGGACCAATAAAATCACAAGTTGAGTGAAAAAAAAAACAACAAGCAAATCATGTGAACACTAGGATGAATCAGAAATGGAAATATCTGACAACAATTTTAAAGCAGATGTTATTAACATAAGTATGCTTCAATGAGAAATTATAATTTTTTAAAACATAAATACAAAAAACTACAAAGATATAGATGTTATAAAAAAGAGAATTTTTTTTTAAATGGAAATTTATAGTAACAGAAATATCACTAGATTTGATCAATAGTAGAGGTAAGATGATAGAATCAGTGAACCTAAAGGTAGATTAATAATGTATACCTCAAAATGAAAATAGTCTGAAAAAATGAACAGGGTCTCAGGGATGACAATAAATGATCAATGTTTGTTTACTTGGTGTCATAAAAGTTAGTGAAAAAGAATGGGAAGCTGAAAACCTACCAAATTTGATGAAAGACATGGACCTACAAATACAAGAAGTTGATCAGACTCCGAATAGGTTGGATTTAAAGAAATTTATAGCAAGACACACCCTAATTAAACTTCTGAAAACTGAAAAAAGAAAGAAAATCTTGAAAGTGGCCATAAATAAATGACACATAGCCTATAGCAGAATATCAATTTGGATGCCAGCAAGTTCTTCATGTAATATAATGGAAGCTAGAAGGAAGTAAGATAATATTGTTTCCGTGCTGAAAGGAAAGTACTATCAATTATGAAATCAATTCCAGTTTTAATATCTTTCAGGAATGCAGGAGAAGTAAAGTCATTCTCAGATGCAAAAAAAGCCAAAAATAATTAATAGACCTACTCTTAAATATAGGTAACAGAATTTTTTCAAACCAAAGGAAATCATGAAATAAGCAACATCAGGAATTAAGAAATAACAATAGGAAATATAAAAACAAACACAAAACATGCTTTATTACTGATGTAGCAAAGTAACAATATTACCCAAAGTAAGAACATTACCCCTTCTAATGCTTACATTTACTAGCATAATGATAAATAATTATGTGCTATGGTTCTTTAAAGTGCTGAATATTTTGTTACTCAACTAATGTTGTGTTACTACAATGGCATGGAAGTAGTAGTTTCTTGGATTATTTTGTATATATTTTTATAATAAATGTATTCAATATGTTGAAAAAACTTCACAATAATATCACATAAGTTTTGTATTCTTTTTATGTTTGTTTTGAGTTCCTTTATAGATAATAAAGTTCCTTTATAGACAATGAGCCTTGACTTCCCACTAAAAGATTGCTCACATCCATTATATTTTAAGGAGTTTTTTTTTTTTTTTCACTGAAACTCTGATGGTCAGTAAGGAACTGATACTTTCTAAAAGTATTCCCACATTGGGAGGTTCATATGATTTCTAGCTTGGACTCTGCTGGAAGGATATCCCACATTTATTAGTTATACATTATATTACATTCATTTGGTTTGTCTGTGTTGTGAGTGCTCTGATGAAAAATGAAGCGTGATTTCCTTCTGAACACACATTTGCTTGAGAACATTCATGTAATTTCTAGCCTGTATGTGCTCTCTGGCATTTGTGGGGGGAAGAGGGTACGGCCTTCATTTTGGTGGCAGAATACATTGTGAATAAATTCTTTATTTTTGCTGAGAGTCCTCTCACTTTATGTGGTTTTCCTTTAGAATACATTTTCTCATACTTTGTTTTGAGGAGTGATTTCCCACATTCATGCACTCATTAACCTCTTTCTCACAGAATGCATATCATTAAAAGTTAATTCCAAAATGTTTTTCAAAATATTTTCCATTAGTGTCTGTATCAGTCTGGGTCTCCCATAGAAGCAGAACTAATAGGAGATACATGTACAGTAGTAGATTCTTATAATTTTTATATTGCCTTGATATCCATTTTGAATACAGGTTTGGCTTTCTCATGTCACAAATGGGGCTCAAGCATTCTTGCTACAGTTCCAGTTACCTGCCTTCCCCCAGTTCCTCGACGTTGTCAATCCTGTTATCTGCCTGTACAACCACCTCCTAGAGACTGCTCCCTGAGGGACAGCTAGATACAACCTACCTAACTTACCCAGTGACCCTATTGCCGTAAGTGGATGGCCCAGAAATGCCACAGTGACTACCTCTCAGTCACGGTGTCACTCTGTGGAACTTGTGCCTCCTTGCTGTAAACCCACCAATTAAAGCTTTCCAGGAAAAAATCCGCTTTGGTAGCAGCCTGGAGCTCCATAAAAGCTTTGGCCACAGATCCGTGTCTCTCTCATGCTTGCCGCATGCTTGAGCTTGCATGTCGCAGATTGCTTCTTACTTCTTCCTGGCCCTCATCGACACCCCTTTTTTCTCTAGGACCTGTAAATAATACAAATGCTTCTGTCATTTTATTAATATATAGTTTGTTGAGTTGCCTCAGCACAGCCAAATCAACCTCGCTTCTGGTTGGGATTCTCCCAGAGAGTGGCAGGAATAATCTGAACACAGGTTAAGATAAGAACTACAAGGGCTTTGCCACTATAAATAGGTTTCCTGTAGGAGAAACACCTGCTCATGGGTTGAACACCTTCAACCCATTAGGCCTTCTGCTGGTATAAAGAAGCAAGGCACATGGTAAACCTCCACGACCAAATCCCTGCAGCCCCGTCAGGTACCATGTTTCCCCGAAAATGAGCCCTACCCATAAAATAAGCCCTAGCAGGATTTCCAAGCATTTGTGCAATGCAAGCCCTACCCCGAAAATAAGCACTAGTGATGGGCATGGCTACGCAGCACATATGCACAACCCATGCATTTCATCACTGAGCAGTAAAGATGATCAGCAGGCCTTCTCATCTGCCTCATTGTGACAGCTACTATCCCAGAGGTCACCAGAAAGGTGGGGGCAGCCCCACCAAAATGGTTGGCTCCCCCTGTCGGGTCACGGCCATCCTGTGCGTGCTGCAAGCTGAGGCTTTGAGGGGAAAACAACACATCCCCTGAAAATAAGCCCTAGGGTGTCTTCTTGAGGAAAAATAAATATAAGACCTTGTCTTATTTTCAGGGAAACATGGTAGGGCTAGAGTTTATAGCCACTCCCTTGAGAAAAACCTTAACACCAAATTAGGAAAAAAAAATCAAAACAAAATAAAAACTGTGCATGTGTGTGTGTCTGTGCGTGTATGTGTGTGTGTGTGCGTGCGTGCGTTTTCTTATAAGTAATCGTGTTGTGACTTTGGAGGCTGAGAAGTTCAAGACCTGCAGTGGGCAAGCTGAAGAGCCAAGAGAACTTTTAGTTCTTTGAGGAATCTACACATTTTTTTTCCATCGAGGTTGTACTAATTTGCAGACTCACTGCCACTGAATAAGCATTTCTTCCTCTCTGCATACATGCCGGCATCTATAGTTTTGGGACTTTTTAATAATAGGCATTCTGACTGGGGTAAGGTGATATCTCATTGTGGTTTTAATTTGCATTTCCCTGATGATTAGTGATATTGAGCATTTTTCTCATGTTTATTGGCCATTTGTCTATCCTTTTGAAAAACTTATGTTCATATCTTTTGCCCACTTTTTAAATAGAATTATTTATTTTTTCCTTGCTGATTTTCTTGAGTTCTTTGTACATTTTGGATATTAGCTCTTCATCAGCTGTATAGCTTGTGAATATTTTCTTTCATTCTATAGTTGTCTATTTGCTATGTTAATTATTCCTTGGCTGTACAGAAGAAGCTTTTTAATTTAATCAAGTCCCGTTCATTAATCTTTGTTGTTGCTATGATTGCCATTGGGGTCTTCTTCATAAATTATTTGTCTAGGCTGATATCGTTTTATTTATTTTTATTTGGATCCCTCTGATTTATAGGCTGATGCCTTTAATGAGCCTGAAAAATCCCTCAGCTGTGCATTTTCCCTCACCCTTTGGCATCTGTTATACAATCCAGGCCCTTTTACTGTGTGTCACATGGGCCTTAGGGTCTTTTCTGAATTTTCCATTCTTCTTTTTCTTCCAGTTTCTGTTCTGAAATGTGATTTTGACATTTCTTCTAACCTTTAAATTTGCCTTTTGCTAAATGCAATCTACTGTTAAAATATCCAATAATTTTTTAGTTACAGAGATTGTGACTTTCATATTTCTATTTGATTCTTTTTTATAGAGACAATTATTTGAGAAAATTATCCATTTTTAGATTTTTTATCTTTTGTTCTCACTAATTATTGAATATGTTAATCATGGTTATTTATAAAACTTCATAGACTTCTTCTACCGTCTGGGTTACCTGTGGTCTCTTTCTGCTATTTTTTTTTTCACTTCATTTGGGGAATACTGTCTTATCTTTTATCATACTAGTAGATTTGTGACATTACAAAAGGCAGAAAAATATGGCCCAAATGAACAGAGTCTCCATATGGGATTATTTTTCTAGAGGGAATTCATCTAAATATTAATACATTGAGGTCCTTGATTACAAAATGTATCTGAGACTGAACTTAGTCACAATAGGTTGGCTGTTATGTTAGGCTTAGTCCATCTCTTGTTTCTCCCTGTTTCATGGAATTATTCTTTTGTGTTGTAAACTAATAGCAATGTGTTTGTGAATCTCCCTCTGTTAATATATATTTGGATTCTAAGCAACTTAAAATTGTAGAAAATTCAGTTTGGCTTTTCAGAGTTTTTTAGATTATTATTTTTATTTTTATTTATTACTGGTATTATTACTTTATTATTGTTATTATTGTTGTTTTGTCTTCTGAATCTCCCAGTTAATTCAGCTTCCAAAGATTTGAGGGTGTTATCAGTTCTGAGTTAAGGTCACACATGCCTTCATTTCTGTCTTAGTTTGTGTTCTGCTGCTATAATAGAATACCAGAGACTAATTTATGAAAAATAGAAGTTTATTTAGCTTATAGTCCTGAATGCTGGAAAATCCAAAAGCATGGTGCCAGCCTCTGGTAGGTGCTGCATCTCCCCATGGTGTACAGACAGAAGGAAGAAATTGGGCCAAACCCATCCTTTTTATCAGGAACCCACTCCTGCGATAACTAAACCAACCTGAGATGACAGCATCTATCCATTCATTCCTGAGGGCACAGCATTCATGACTTGGTCCCGTCTCTTACTGTTACAACAGCAATTAAATCTCAGGAAGAGTTTTGGAAGGTACATTCAAGCCATAGCAATTTCCTCTATGATTACTGAGAATAATAATCAAATGTTGTACACAAATTTAAAGAGTGAAAACAAAGCACACAACTGTGATACTTATAGGAAAAGAAATGCAAAGTTAATTAAAATGATATTGCATAGTTACATTTCTGGAAATATGATAAAATAGATATATAAAAAGTAACCATGTTAGAATCAGAACACCAAATATTCTGGATAAAATAAAAAAAACTACTTATGTACAAACGATCTAAAAAGAAAGATAAATACTCAGAGGCAAATAATTTTGAGAAACGATAATCCCAAGACTTTAACAAATCCAAAATTATAAAGGTGTGCCATTGCTTCTCATCATTCTGTTGAATGAGTGTTTGTTTCTAAGTGGACATAAATGTGAATCGGCAATTACAAAGAAACTGCAGAATCAGAAAGCAAAGCATTTTAAATATTGATAGGAGATAAATACTATAACAAGAAAATGTTATATCTTAAGAAAATCTAGGATATTGTGACAACTATTGTTAAAAAAACCCAGTTTTAAAAATACAATGATATAGAGCTGAGAAATGAATTACAGAATAGTTAAAATTATAAATTAAAGAGACTTATTATATTGTTGATTAGACATAGCAGAAAAATAATTAGTGACCTGGCAGATAGATCGAAAGACATTATTTAAAATACCTGTAAAATATCATTAGAAAATTACTGTCAAATTTAAACTCTACACTTAAGAAAATGATCTTTCAAGAAACTGAGACAAACAAAGGTGCTTTTGGATTTGAGAAAAATAGCAATAATAAATGAATTTATATCTAATTGTTCTTCAGTAAGAAAAATCTAAAAGTTGTACTTTTTAGTTGTACATTTTTTAGAAAAAAAATAGCCTAAGATAAAAGTTGTGAATTATAAGAAAAATGGATAGTGAAGAAAATGAAAATCATGTAAGTAAATATACATAAATATAGGCTAAATAAAGCAATATCAGGAATTGGCAATAAGTAGGATTAAGAAAAATTTTATATGAAATAATGTACAGAAATGGTATATAATTTTAGAAAGAATTCATCAACGGTAAGGTGCTACTCAACTGCTCACTTCTATTTCACCTAATAATTTGAGTGTAATACGCATTTGTAACAATGCAAAAAATTAAAAAAAAAACAATAACACAAAGCATGTGTTTGCTCAATGAATCACACAAAGTGAACACACTAATGTGACAGCCACCAGGCCAAGTAATACGACACTTCAGCACACTGCAGCCTTCTTCATTCTGTCTTCCAATTGCTATCTTTTCCTGGTTCCCCAAAGTAATCACTATCTTACTAACACTTGGACTTGTGAGTCCTTTAGTATTAGCTACTCAAGTATGTATGTGTACTTATATTTCACTGTGGTTATGCTTTGAAGTTTCTTGATAACTATATGGTAGAGCACTTTTCAAATATATTTACTGAAATATATGGATACCTATTTTTTGGGGGAGTACATGTTCAAGAATCTTGCCTAATTTTATTTGATTTATATTTCATCTTTATTATTGATTTGTGGAAAGTATATATTGGAAATAAGAACCACTTGTGACATATCTATGTTGTATTAATAAATATCTTTTTTCACACCATAGTTTTCATATTCATTCTTCATGTCATGTAATTAAATTTTTAATTACTAATATTTTCCTTTGTGTGTAGTAATATTTTTTTTTGATTTAAGAAATCTCTGCCCTTTCCAAGTTCATGAAGACATTCTCCAATGTTTTCTTCTAAAAGATTTATAGTTTTAGTTTCATATTTAGATAAACTTTGGAACTCAGAACTGATTTTTGAATATTGTTTAATTTTACAGATTTTCATATGAATTATCAATTTTGTCTGATCTATTTGTTGAAAAGCTCATCCTTTTCCCAGAAATGTAAACTGCCAACTTCCTCTTCAAACACTTACCCATAACTTAATGGAGCTCTTTGGTACTCTCTGTTCTAGTTCTTATTTCTCTTTATCTGCTTATAGGTAATTGCTGCCTAAAAAGAGTCTATGGTTTTTAAAACAAATTATAATATTCTGAACAGTAAAATTTGAAATATAGCTCATTAAGTATACTTTGGGTCTTGAAGTTCAATAACTATAGATTCATTTTGTCAATTGAAAAGATTTTAAAAACGACCTATGAGATTTTGATTTAGGTAACATGGACTCCAAAGATTAATTTGTGGATAATTAATGCTTTTACAATATTAAATATTCTACTAGATACACATAATGTATACCTTCAATTATTTACATGTTCCTTAGTTTCCTCATATTTGATTATTTTGTGATTAAGCATTGTGTCATGATCACTACCTTTTTCTTACATTGCTACTTTGGTTTGATAACATCTTATATATGATTTTTGCAACTATATTATTGATTTTGGCCTTAATCATTCTTTCTTATATTGTCTCTGCGTTATTTTCATATCAGGATTACATTGGCCTTGTAAACTGATTTTTAAAATAATATTTTATATCTCTAGAAGATTTTGTGACTATAATATTATTCTTTCCTAAAATATTTCATAGAATTTACAGTGAACTTTCATGTTTTGTATTTCTTCTTTTGTAAGCATTGGTAATTTTTTCCAGATATTTTCAGATATCTAGGAAAATGGATAAGTGGTATATCCATACAATGGAATACTGTACAGAAATAGAAATAAATGATGTACTAGCTAAATTACACTTCTTCAAAGAGTGCATACTGAATGATTCTACTTCCTTGAAGTAGAAGAACAGACAAAATTGACACATGAAGGTTAAAATGAGAATAGTGTCTATGTCTGGGGAAATGTATAGACCAGGAAGGGTAATGTGTGAACTGTTTCAGTGATGAGAAGTTTTATACTTTGATATAGAGTTTCATACAGGACATATACCTGTGGAAAAATTCATTGATCTGTAATTTTAAGATGTGTACATTTCACTCTCCATAAGTTATACCTCAATAAAAACATGGGCCACAGCACATGATTAGGCATTTTATATAAGAGAGATGTGAAAGGACAGTCAATAAAGTTACATAAGGTAAGCAACCTCACTAATAGTCTGGGAAATGCAAATTAAACAACAAGGAAGGTGTGGCTTCACAGACACTAAATGGGCAACACTTGAAAAAGGTTAATTGTACCATGTTATGATGAGAATATGAAGTCACTGGAATAAATCTTCTCAGATCCTCTTCTTAACATCTGAATGTTTAATACTGCACAATGAACATGTGGATTAACATAGCCACATTAGGAAATAAATTATCATCAACCAGTATATTTGAGGATAAAAATAAACTACTACATATCATTTCCAGTTGAGACCTGTTGATTCAAGAGTCAAGGACAGACTCCAGAGATGCACTGATGGTAAAAGGAAAGCGAATACGAGCACATAGCAGTAGATAAATATATTTTGTTAAAGTAAAACATTATATATACTGTATATAGATCTATATTTATGTATACACACATATGGTATATATCTCACATAACAGATTAAAAGAGTGTGAATCCATATATTTTGACATAGTCACAAAAGGAATGCACTATAGAAGTTAAAATAAAGGCATACAAAATTAATCTCTTTAGAGATAATCATAATTTAAAAATTTAAATTCAGAACAATTGTATAATACATCTCTTCTATAGGAAGATCAAACCTTATAAAACTAGGAAGTATTATATTTACAAATGCAATGATTATGCCATAAAATTATAAGAAAATCAAAGGCATTATATACATACATTTAGGGAAAGTAGACAAGATTAAATTGGCAAATAAGTAGTTTAAAAAGTAATAATGAGAGGTTGGAAGGATATTTTTTGTTGTATAATTAAAAAGAAAAGGTAACATAAGGAGTTTAATATAATCATCAAAAATGGAAGGAGAAAAATGATTTTAAAGTAATTGTATACATAGTAGGTATTTTCAAAAGGAAATAATGCTTGTGAAGTATTAAGTTATTGAGTTGTCAAAGAGAAGGTACTCTTAGACGTCCTTGCTGTTATAATTGATATTTTAGTTAGTGTGGTAGTCTCTGTAGATTAGAGGTGTTTCAGGAAAATGGCAGAAATGGAAATAACGGGAGACCAGAATCCCGTAGGTTGAGGAGTGTGCATGGAGATACAGTTGTAGACACAGTTAATAATGACTGCATTTCATGTCTGTAGAAAGGAGTAGCAGCAAATTAGGAAGGATCAATTTATTTGCTTCTTTTAAGAGGGGGTTGATTAATTTTATAAACAGAGGGGCTCAAATATATTTCAGGCTTTATGAGTAAGATAGTTTAAATCTGTATTTTGAGGTGATTTTATTTTGCCCTAATTCAGCATCAGTCAGTTAATACGGATGGCTATTGACTGAATGTTTATTTCCCCTCAAAATGCATATGTTGAAACTTGATGTGACAGCATTTGCAGGCAGGAACTTTGGGAAGTGATTAGATCATGGGATTGGAGCTCTCATGGATGGGATTAGTGCCCTTATCAAAAAGATAACTCCTCTGCCCCATGTGCCACTTGAGAATGCAGAGAAGAGATGGCCATCCGCGACCAGGAAGATGTCCCTCACTAGACACCAAATCTGTTGGATCCTCAATCTTGGACTTACAAGGCACAGCACATCCCGTACGGGATGATAAAAGGTATTGGACCTAGATAGAGGTGGTGGTTGCAAAACACGGTGCATGTACTAAATGCCAATGAATTATTCACTTTAAACTTGTTACTTTTATGCTATGTGATAAATTTTACCTCAATTTACAAATATATACATGTTTTCTTTGCCCTGATTTATTTAGAACAGCTCACAATAGCTTCAGTAACATAATGCATATTAAAATGCTTTGTAAGTATTAAAATACTGTGAAATATAAAGTATCTTTATATTTCTCTATTTTCTCTATAAAGTATAGTAGGGAACCATAATATTTCCATATTCACCACTCTTAGTTTGAACTTCTTTAAATAATCCCCAAACATTCTTATTTACAGTGAATCATAATGCACATAAAAATAACTACCCAAGCATTTGTGAGGATAAATGTGCCCTGGGTGGCTTGTTTGCTAGTCACTTAAATAGCTGGTTGCCTGGTGTCTCTCAATTAGTGATGTTAGAGTAGTGGAGGAGCCTTGAATACCTCTGGTAATTCCTGTTTATAGTGGCAAAGAACTACTCAGAAATAGCACTGTCACAGACAGGGTAATCACAAATGCTTCCCGGAGTCCCGGGTGACTTAATCTTTATGAGAGAAGAAAGGAAATAAAAACAGCAGCGACATTGTGCTGAGCATGGACTACCTGGCAAGCACCAGTCCCAGCCCCGCATCTTATAGTGAATAACAACCTCATGGAGTAGCTGTTTTATTGTCTTCTTTTTCCAGATGAGGACATTGAAATATGTAGAGGTTTAGTAACATGTCTGTGCTTGCATTATCAGTGAGAACTGGCTATCTCATATTACCTCTCACTCAGGCAAAGTTCTTCCGGAGTGGTGAACTAACTCTCCTCCTGAACCAAGGTGCCTTAACCTTGGTAGGTCCCACCTAACCAGTGTGGGACATTGGGCAGTAGGGAACCAGCAAGAGTGTCCAGCTATGGGATTATTGTGAAGATTAAATAAAATGATGGAGTAAGGTGATAAATAAATCAATAACAAATTAATTAGTGCTTAATAAATAGCCATGGTGATGGTGAAGATGGTTCTGATGCAGTTTGTGGTTGCGTAGGGGTGTGAGGGTCCTTGTGACTGCAGAATTCCAGTGCACCTTTTACATGGCAAAATCCATCCAGAATTGAAAGAAGCTAATGTGGTGGGCCATTTTAGCCACAGGAGGACTTTGAGAAGGTGAGTGACACTTGGAGAGAGAAGAGAGTTTTAGATACACTTCCTTCATAATGCCTTCTCCCTGTTTTGAACAACCTCCTCTGCTGAAACAGAAAATATTCTCCCTGTGCTTCTGAGTCACTCCCATGATTAATGAACCGCTCCTGGGGAGTCAGATGTCCTCAGTCCAATCACTTCTCTCAAGGACATACAGGTCAATTGCTTCTCCTTCTCCATAAATATCGAAGTCAAACGAAGACCATTTCTTGGAATTTAACTTGAAATATCTTCAGCAAGATTAAGAATTTCACATAGAGCCTATGACTAATGACAACAATCCACTCTGAGCTCATTACACAAACCCACGCATGGAACATTTATCCTTTCTGAGAAGAACAATGGAGTGCTTCAGGAGAGGCCCCTCGGGAGCTGGGCATAAGCATGTGGAGATTTACAGTGAGATCAGGGAAGACATGGGAAAGGCTTTTTGCCCTTTCACAGTTTTTGTTGATGGTTGCTCATAATATAAAATACTCCTTTAGCAAAGGCTAATTGTAAGTCCTAGTCCACAGCAGCAGTGTGATTGATTGATGTGGACTGTTATGGAAAACAATGTGCAGGGGGAGCCCGAATGCTTCCTTTGTTCTCTGATGGATTTCACATCAGATGCATGGCAAGCCCAGAGCTGAAGACATGACGTGCAGCTTGCTCAACTGTAATTGCCATCATCTGTAACACAGCACAAACTTGCTTCATAAACAGTTTCCTGTTCTTTCTTGACAGACTGCATAAAGTATTCTTTGTGATTTTGGAAAATAGTGACATGAGTTACACAAATCTGTTAACACCACCACAGGCCACCTTTGCTCTCCTGTGATCGCTTTGAGCTTTGCTTTTTTGTTCCTGGTTTAGTAATGGAAACCATTAAAGCAAGGAGGAAATGTATTCAGAGATGCAAGATAAACATTTTGTTCTCTTATTATAGGGATTTATTGCTTTTATTATATATTTTCCCTTCTCAATCAATGGAGTATATTATCCTTGGAGAGAGATTTGTTTTGTTTTTCCTTTTTTTGTTAATATCATGCAGCATATTTCCACCATTGACTTCAGTTTGAATTTGTGTTATAAAAAAGGAAGCTGGGCTTTATTCATAGCTTCCTTATGCTTTTAATTTTGTTCAGTGCCTTTTCACATATCAGAGCACGCTGTATAAATTCACAACACAAATTGAATCAGCTCATATTTAGATTACAGAGATGTCTTTGAATGAAATTTGTAAGCAGAAAAGCACTCTGCAGACATTTTTTTAATGTTTATTTTCTTTAAAGAAACAGAAGAAGAACACTGTATAGAAAATATCTGGTGTTTTGCACTCAACACCGATGGCTTCACCTGCTTCCCAGATACGGAAGGACCAGCCTGTCACAGCCACTGCCCCAAGAGCCACGGTGGGGGCCTGCTGAGCACGGAATTTCAGCTGTTGTCTCCCCCGCATCCCTCTTTACATCACCTGTTCTGTTACAGGGGAAAGAAGTCCTAGTTCCTATAACAGGCTCTCAGTTACCTTCAATGAACTCATCTTCTTGGTTATTTTACTTTTAATTTTTCTTCTCTCATGTATTTTTATAATTTTTTGTAAAAACATAAACAGCGATTCCATGTCCAGTGATTTTTTTTTTTAAAGGAGGCTCTCCATGGCGAAAACGCCAAAATAAGCAGTTAATTGAAAAATAAGCGAACAATGAAAAGTTGTATTTATCAGTTCTCAGTTAAAGTCATGTATCTACTAACAAACTGAGACTCATCGTGACTCCTAAACCTATTGATGTATCTAATTTAACCCTTGGTGACCCCTGGGGGACATTCCAGGGTCTGTCAACCTTAAAGCCTTCAGGACGCTCACGGCGGGACGGGAAGCGCCCGGGGGAGTTGCTCCGCTGCTGGCACTGGCTCACATCTTCCCGGGCAAGAATTCGCTGTGCCTGGTCGGAAATGGTGGGGAAACCACAGCCCTTTGGATTCTGTTACTCGCACGTGTCAAGAGTGACAAGAGCTCCGCTGGGCCCTTCACTGCCATCCTTTCTTCCGCTTCGGCGGCAGAACAGGGGACACGGAGGACATGGCCCGCTAGGGCCCGCCTCGCCCGGCTGTCCAGGGTGGGCGATCTCATCAGGAGGAGGGCGGTGAAGCCGCTTCAGGGGTGAAAACTGACCCGCCTCTCCTCCGCCACGGGCGCTGTAAGGCCGCGCCCCCAGCCCCGCGGGCAGACGGGTTCCAGTCCGGCCGCAGACACCTGGCCGCACAGCAGGGGTGCGCGGCGGGGCACCCGGGAAGCTCCAGGGCGTTACAGCCGCTCCCCATCGCGGGCATCGCTGCCTGAGCTCGGCCTCCTGTCCGCCGCATCAGGATCCGAGGATGGGAGGATCGGAGGCGGCGGCACACTGCGCACGCGCGGGATCCAGGTGGGGCTCCCCTGGGAACCTAATTCCTGATGAGCTGAGCAGCGATGCCAGCGCTGGGGAGCGGCTGCAAATACAGACTGTCACTAGCAGAGAGGTTCCGCTGCACAATAAATGCACTGCGCTTGAATCCTCCCGAAGCCATCCCCCAACCCCAGTCTGTGAAAAAAATTGTCTTCCATGAAACCAGTCCTTGGCGCCCGAAAGGTTAGGGACCACTGGTGTAAGGGGTCCAAACTGGCATTTCCCAAAGGAGGCAGAAATAGCTGTGGACCAAGACAGGGATTTTGTGTCCTTTCTCCATTACAGATCACCAAAGAATCACCAAAGATAAGGCGGCCTCTTTGGGGAATATTCTTTGGCAAACCTGTCCCACGTTCACAAGGCCGTTTCTCATACACTGACAGTTTCCCAACATGTAGCGTTCAAGGACTCATATTAGTCCCAAGCACCCGAGGCCAAACATTAAACTACCAACATCAGAAAAAGAGTTTCTAATTTGAGCAGGAGAAACCAACTCTGCTCTTGAGGGTAAAGTTCTTTCTTGCAAGTGGACTAGAATCCTGGCTAAGCCATTTTGTTGTTCTGCAGCTGCAGGCCCTCGGCGTGGGATCTGTGGTTTCTGTTAGCAGCCGCAGGCCGGCGTGCTCTGCACGTCCATCTTCTGCACAGTTGAGGCTCCCAGCTCCGGTGGGGGCCGCACCATGCCCCAGTCTCCGCGTTGGGAAACCGCAGGTGCCCCAGCTCCTTAGCAAAGTCCTTGTGGAATTCACTTGGGAACTATATTTCGTTGCTAGGCACAGACCAGAGAAGAATATCAGAGTGATTTGTGGAAAGAAGCTTTAAAGAAAAGATGCAAATAAAATACATTTGCATTTTTTGGTTGTTTCAGTCTAATCATAATTCCAATCTTTCCAAGCTATTTACAGGAGACTGCAACTCGTCTGGGAACCTAAGCCCAATTAAGAAAAAACTCCATCCAGGGAACTCTGCTTTGTCACTTAAAATAATTTTGGCAGATGTTCTTCTCTTAAGTGCTTGACATTAAAACTGACTCCCATGAGAAATAGCAGTTCTGGCCAGGCGCAGTGGCTTACATCTGTACCACTAGTATTTTGGGGAGCCGGGGAGGGAGGATTCCTTAAGACCAGGGATGCAAGACCAGCCAGGGCAACATAGAGAGACCCTGACTATGATAAGTAGAAACAAAAACTTAGCCAGGCATGATAGTGCACCCTATAGTCCCAGCTACTAGGAGGCTGAGGCAGGAGGGTCGCTCGAGCCCAGGAGTTTGAGGCTGCAGTGAGCTATGATCAGGCCACTGCACTCCAGTCTGGGCGACGGAGCGAGACTCTGTCTCTAAAAACAACAACAAAAATAGCAGTTCTGTGACAAAATTTCAAAGTGTGGGACAGCGGCAATCCGCGTCCTGAGCTTCACGAGCGCCCTTCGAGGCCCTGTTCTCGTCCCCACCGCTGGGTCCGCGGTCGGCCCTGCCGGGAAACAGCGTCGGCTTCCACCTGCGTGAAACGCCGTCTTGTCAGGTGCAGCTCACCGGACGCTCTGAGAACCGACAGAAGAGCAACCTCAGAGCCTTAAGAGAAACAGCAACAACAACAGTAATAATACCTCTTGCTCACAGGAGCCCAGTTCGGGCCCCGCACCTCTCCCGGGCAGTGACTCAAGGCCCCTGCCTGACTCGTGCCCCGGCTCTACGCCCCAACTCGCCAGGATGGCCGTGGGCGGGCTGCGATTAGCGGGACGGCCCGCTCATTTGTCCGCGCCGCCCTCTGGAAGCGACAAGGCGCTCTGCTCAAAGCGCGGCCGGCGCCGCCACGCAGCGGCTGAGGGCGCCGGGCGGTGTCCTGTGGGGGTAGACGTCTCCGCCTGTCCGGCGACGCCTCCGCTGCCGCTCGCCACACGACACGTGCAGCCTGGGCGGCTTTCCACCGACGTGCGACACATCACCCCGCATCTAGCAGCTTAAAGTCGCAGCACCTGTCCTCTGGCACCGCGTCTGAGAAAGAGGACTCCGGGAGGAGAGTCTGGGATTCCGACTCGGCGTCTCCGAGGCGAATGTCGCCGGCCGGCGGCGCCAGCGACCCTCTCGCGGCGAGGCGCACGCGCGCTGCTGGGCGGCCGCCTTGTGGCGCAGCGGCCGTCCTTCCCCACGGCGGCATCCGGGGGACGAGGTGGACGAGAGTCCCGTCGCGGCTTAGCCTCGGAGGCGCCACGGCGCCGCTGCCGCCCGGTTCTGTCCAGGAGAGGCACGTCGCTAAGTCTAGCCAACACTGAAAGGGAAGAGAATTAAGCTTCCCCTTCTGCAGGGAGGAGTGTCAAAGAATTTGTGGACTTTAATTCATACCACTGAAGAGCTGCTCCCCAGAGGGATACGTTACAAAGTTCAGCCAGTGTTTGTGATCAGCTCGAAGCCTAGGAACGTGTGGTGATACGAAGGCAACTCCATCAAGTCGAATCTGGCTGCTTGTGGTCCAGAGAACAGATGACAAAAAGACAAGTTTCTGAAATCTCTTACCCCACCCCCAACATGCAATAAACAGTATGGGAGAGACGGGAGAGTGCGGGGATTCTGAAACCCCCCTGGAAAACCATTTGAGGGCACCTATCTTGGGAGTAGATGATGGTTGATTATAACATGTTTCTTTCTCTTTATTAAAGATAACCCTTATCTTTTATTCTGTAGCTTTTTAGTGGTTCTTTTTCTGTTATTTTCCTTGTCCACATCTGAAAAAATCAAAAATGTGTATTCCTAGTTTCAGGACTTCAAAATTTTCACAAGTCATTTTCTGTTCATAGATAATGAACTCCAGGGTAATTATTAGGCAAAGCCCCCAAAAAGCAAAAAACAAAAATCAAATTACAAAAGCAAAACACAGTGGACTTTTTAAATCTCTTTGCCTCTGGTCACTTCTATGTTACCATAACCTTAATTTCTTTTAATTCACAATTCTCAATGCTGCTTTTGTTTTTTCCTCTCACCTGTGCTCCCTCCCAACAGCTGCTTTCTCCTAATCAAGTCAGCAGTCTTGAGGTTTGTATAACCAGGAATAAAGAGTGTAAGGGTCATGCCCGAATCTTCTATAGTCCATACAAAGCACACATCCTGTCTCATCTCTAAGCTACATCACAGGGCTTGCGTTTCACACAGGCTTCTTTGGAAACTCCTGTAGTCTGAGGAACTGCGATTATTGACTTTCTCATATTTAACCACTTCGGGACCAGCGTCGACTGTAGTTGACAGCCACAGATGAACGTGCACAGTGACTTTAGCCGACAGCCATGATATGACTTTTCTAATTTTTCAGTTATCAAAATAAAATTGTGAACATTTAAACATAATGTAATGAAAACATATATGTATATGTTACCTATTCTGATTGACATTACAAGTAAAGCTGCCTGTAAAGTAAAACAAGCTCTCAGTGCTTTCAAGCTTTCTTCATCACACAAGAGGAAAACCGATGCGTCATCAATGCACAGCACACACTACCGTGCAGACTGTGAGTGCTGCTGCGGGCGAGGTTTTGCCGCCGGTGAGCGTCAAACCGACGTGGCTAATGAACCTGAAGTTTTATAATTTTAAAGAAATTTTTATTATTTTTGCTTGCAAGTTGACCATTATTTGCAGAGTTCGTGTGTGTGTGTGTGTGTGTGTGTGTGTGTGTTATACCTTGAGAAAGCAGCCCAAATCAACTATTACTTATAGTCTTATTATTAGGACAGTTTCATTATCTTAGCCCAGAGTGAAGCCAGCTTAACATTTATATGATGCATGTCCCAAAATATTAGTACTACAAATAGTAGGTATTTTTAATTTTTAACTTTTATTTGTTAGAGACAGGGTCTCCATCTGTCACGAAAGCTGGAGTGCAGCAGTGAAATCATAGCTCACTGCAGCCTCGAACTTGTGGGCTCAAGTGATCCTCCCATCTCAGCCTCCTGAGTTTCTGGGACTACAAGTGTGCACCATCATGCCTGTCTAACTTTTTAAAAAAAAGTTTGTGTGGAGATACGGTCTTGCTGTGTTGCTCAGGTCGTTTTCAAAATCCTGGCCTCAAGCGATCCTCCTATCTCCCAAAGTACTGGGATTAGAGGTATCATCATGCCTGGCCCAAATGACACTTTTAACTTATTTAAAAAGTTTGGGCTTTAAGAAATGGACATTTTAAATTATAGTATTCACAATATAGCCAAGCCTAGGTTAATACAGTATTGGTACCAGAAGTCTTGTGCTGTTTTGCTTTGTTTTGTTTTAAATTTCAGAGTATTACGGGGGTACAGACATTTTGGTTACATGAATTGGTTTTGTGTCATTTGAGTCAAAGTTATAAGTGTGTCCATCACCAAGATAGCATGTATTGTACACATTAGGTGTGAAATTACCTGTCCCTTCTTCCAACCTCCCACCTGCTTGGTTTTCGCTGAGTTTTACTATCATATGTGCACATGAGTGTGATTGATCAGTTCCAGTATAACAGATAATACATGTAGTGTTTGTTTTTTCCATTCTTGTGATATTTCATTTACAAGAATGGTCTCCAGTTCCATCCAGGTGGTTACAAAGGGTATTAGTTCACCTTTTTTGTTTTGTTTTGTTTTTATGGCTGAGTAGTACTCCATGGTATGCATATAACACATTTTATTAATCCACTCATGTATTGATTGGCTATTTGGTTTGTTTTTACATCTTTTGGATTGTGAATTGTGCTGCTATAAACATTTGAGTGCAAGTGTCTTTTTATAAAATGTCTGTTTTTTTCCCTTTGGGTAAATATCCCAGTAGTGGGATTGTTAGATCAAATGGTAGGTCTACTTTAGTTCCTTGAGATATCTCCCTACTACTTTCCATAGAGGTTATACTAGTTTGCAGTTCCACCAACAGTATTTAAGTGTTCCTTTCTCTCTGTATACACACCAGCATCTACTGTTTGGGGACTTTTTGATAAAAGCCATTAGCACTATAGCTAGTTGATATCTCATTGTGGTTTTGATTTGCATTTCCCTGATGATTAGAGACATTACTCATTTTTTCATACATTTATTGGCCATTGGTCTATCTTCTTTTGAAAAAGCTTTTGTCCATGTCTTTTGCCAACTTTTTAATGGGGTGGTTTGATTTTTTCTTGTTGATGTGCTCAAGTTCCTTGTAGTATGCTTATTAGCCCTTTATAGAATGTATAGCATGCAAATAGTTTCTCTCATTCTGTAGTTTGTCTGTTTGTTCTGTTGTTTCTTTAGTTGTACAGAAGCTTTTTAATTTAATCAAGTTTCATTTATTAATTTTTGTTGTTGCTGTGATTTCTTTTGACATCTTCTTCATAAATTCTTTTCCTAGGCTAATATCTAGAAGAGTTTTTCCAACATTTTCTTCTAGAATGCTTATGGTTTCATGTCTTAGATTTAAGTCTGTGATCCATCTTGAATTGATTTTTGTGAGCAGTGAGAGGTATGGATCCTGTTTCAATATACATGTGGCTATTCAGTTTTCCCAGCACAACTTATTGAATAGGGATTCTTTTTCCCAGTATATGTTTTTGTCTGTGTTTTCAAAGATAAGATGTCAATAAGAGGATGGTTTTATATCTAGGTCCTCTGTTCTCATCCATTGGTCTATGTCTCTCTCTCTCTCTCTCTCTCTCTCCTTTTTTCCTTTTTTTTTTTTTTTTTTTTTTTTTTTTTTTTTTGTGCTAGTACCATGCTGTTTTGGTTACTATAGCCTGGTAGTATACTTTGAAGTCTGGTAAAGTGATGCCTCCTGATTTGTTTTTATTGCTTAAGGTTGCTTTGGCTATTCAGGGCCTTTTCTCATTCCATATGAAGTGTAGAACTATTTTTCCTAGATAGGTGAAAAATGGCATTGTTATTTTAATGAGGATTACATTGAATCTGTAGAACACTTTGGGTAATATAGACATTTTGTCAATGTTGATTCTGCTGCGGATCCATGAGGGTGATATATATTTCCATCTGTTTACATTCTCTGCTATTTCTTTCCTCAGTGTTTTATAGTTCTCTTCATAGAGCTCTTTCACCTCCTTACTTAGATATACTCCTAGGTATTTTATTTTCTTTGTAGCTACTGTGAAAGGTATTGAGTTCATTAATCTGGTACTCAGCTTGGTTGTTGTTGTCATATAGGAATGTTACTGATTTGTATACATTGATTTTGTAACCTGAGACTTTGCTGAATTTGTTTATAAATTCCAGTAGTCTCTTGGCAGAATCTTTGGGGTTTTTTAGATATAAGATCATATCATCAGCAGAGAGTGATAGTTTAACCTCTTCTTTCCCCATTTTATATACCCTCGATTTCCTTCTTTGGTCCTTTTAATTTGATTTCAACAATTTACATTGGCTGGGCAAGGTGGCTCATGCCTGTAATCCCAACACTCTGGAAGACCTAGGTGGGATGATTGAATAAGCCTGGGAGTTTGAGGTTACAGTCAGGTTACAGTGAGCTATGACTGTGCCACTCTTTCTGGCCCAGGAGACAGAACTGACCCTCTCTCTAAAAACAAAACAAAAGAAAACAATTTACATTAAGAAACTATTGACTAATTCTGTCTATCATTGATTGGACAGGAATGAGGTGGTTCAGGCAAAGAATTGGAACTGGAACTCCAGGAACCAGAGGCTGCCCACTGTGGCTGGTCTTCAGTGATGAGGCTGGGATGGTGGTGGCTGTACTGATGGCTGATGTTGTGAATACCATATGGATGAATGGGGAACAGTTACTGGATATGGGAAGGGGAGGAAGAAATTGTCCAGAAAAATTGTTGCAGGAACATGGCACTTACAAATTTTCCATGATGTAATTTCAAAAGAGATATAGTCTTAGAAAAAGAAAAACAGAAAAATATAAGCTTTAAGAAAGATATGACTAGAAAATATTAGTATCACTATCACAGTGATTACTAGAAAGTAGCTGGAATCCTACCTCTTAATTAGAAAAAAATATTTTCAGTACTTTTCTATTATTTAACCAATTTATGAAATAAAATTTAAACTATGGTAAAAATATTAACTAAAATATACTTTTTTTTACATGCCAATGAAAATATATTTTAGTTTTCATTTTGTCCTTCTCTATCACTACTAAAGGTGAGAAAACCATATCCAGTTATATTTATTAATAAAGCAGTTAGTTTCAAAAATGCCCACAGTTTGACCAGCATGAGCATAAACAGGTATTAACAATTGTATGAAATGTAGTTGCTAAAAGTTTAAAAATATGTTTTTTTCTTTAGAGGTTTTATGTTTATTATTGGGATCATACTTTAGTATCATTACTATTGCTTCACTGGCATTAGACATGCTTATGTTGCCAATATCTCAGGATAAAAATACATATTGCTCAATTACATTTTTTATGTTTTCTTTTTTTATGATTTTTATTAAATTTCAAAATATTAAGGGGGTACAAATATTTTTGTTACGTGGATAGCTTTTATAACACTTTAGTTAGGGCCATTAGTGTGCCCATTACCTGAATAGTGTTCATTGTACTTGCTTAGTAGGTTTTTCTTGTCTCGTCTTCCCTCTCCCCTTTTTGATTTCCAATGGTTTTTACTTCTTTCTGTATCCCTGTGTACCCATCAATTAGTTCCAAACTATTAAAGAGTACAGGAATTTCGAATATACTTTTGAAGGATATTTAATGGCTAAACTAAATATTCATTTTATAATGATAAAAAATGTATAGCTATATATTATGATTAAAGTTTTTTAACTTTTATGATTTTACTTTTTTTGTGTGTATTATATTCTTTTTAAAAAAATTTCAGAGTATTATGGGGGTACAAATGTTTTCGTTACATAAATTGCCTTTGTAATGCCAAAGTCAAAGCTACAAGTGTGCCCCTCCCACAGACAGTGTACACTCTACCTGTTAGGTATGAGTTTACTCATCCCTTCCTCCCCCTCCTACCTGCCCAACACCCGATGAATGTTGCTCCTATATATGTGCCTAAGTTTTGACTAATTAGTACCAATGTAATGGTGAGTACATGTGGTGCTTGTTTTTCCATTCTTGTGATACTTCACTTAGGAGAATAGGCTCCAGCTCCATTCAAGATAATATGAGAAGTATTAGTTCACCGTTTGTTTTTATGGCCGAGTAATACTCCATGGTATACATATACCACATTTTATTAATCTACTCATGGATTGATGGGCACTTGAGTTGATTCCATATCTTTGAAACTGTGAATTGTGCTGCTATACACTTGAGTGCAGATGTCCTTTATATACAACATCTTTTTTTCCTTGGAAAGCAGACTTAAACCTAAAGCATGAAACCATGATTAAAGCTTTATTTAATGTGTCTCATAATAGTCCAACTACAAGAGAGTTTTTTTTTTAAGAGATGGGTCTTGCTCTGTTGCCCAGGCTGGAGTGCAGTGGTGTGATCATAGCTCACTGTAACCTTGAACTTCTGGGCTCAAGTGATCCTTCCACTCCAGCCTCCCTAGCTGGGACAGCAGGAGTAAGCCACTGCACTCAGTGAAATTTTTTTCATATTTACGCATTTCTGAAATTTACATAAAATGTAGAGTTTTGGTATTGTGCTTAAAAAAACTATATTAAAATGGATATTAGATTTTACACAAATGGCGAGGACACTAGAAGGAAATTAACATAGAGAGGATGAAGCCCTACATTGCTAAAAGTTATCCATTTTTCATTTGTTTTTGTTTTTCTGTAACAGATTACCAAGGGGATCCAGAGTGTCATGAGTAACCTTAAACTGTGAAAGCAGAAACTGCAATTTCTTGCTGCCTGTTTTTTTCCCATTGATAATTAGATTTTCAAGAATGATCCTCAGCTCCTGGATACAAGTCAGCACTCCCTGCCTCCACTGCTGCTCTGGAGCAGAAGACTGGACATTGGCTGAGTTAATCCCCTGAGAAATCCAACAAACCTTCATAAATAAATTCTGGTCCTTCTCTCATCCATCATATACAAAGTATGCAAAGTAAAGTAGATTTTGTAGTCGTTGCTGAAAGGGACATGGTGTGAACTCTTTGTCTCCGATATATTCCCCTTAGGGAATTTCATAATATATTGGAAATTTCCATCTTAGAACAGTGAGCTTGATGGATTTTGGCAATCTGAACCATGTATTAATTTAATGAAATTATTCAGTCAGATGGTGAGAAACATAGTTTATTAGGGTTCAGAACTGAGCTACTGTTAATTAACCTTACCTAAAGCAACTTCAAATATGAAATGGATGAATCTGAAGCCACATAAAAGTTGAAATTCAATGATATATTTGTGTACATGTATTTATGTTCATACGCCTATAAGCAAATGTAAGAGAAAGCTCGCAGTTATGAAAAAAAAAGTGAAGGAACAAGTTAATCTTAATCCAGTGGAGGATATGATATTGAATTTTGAGCCATAAAAAGCCAAAAAAAAAAACAAAAAAAAATACATGTGGAGTATATTGTTAAAAATAGATTTACTATAAAGCTATCTGCTAACCAAACCTGTCTTTTTACTATTTTATAAGGTACTTTACCAAATTGTGCATGCAAATATGAGTGCATTTACCCAATAATACTAAAATCATGAAGCATAATTTATATCAATGTTCCTTATCCTATAACTTTTTCCCTAAGAAAGAGGGATTCCAAGAGATCATTGTCTTCAAATTTCTATTCACAGTGAAGGAAACATAAATCAAGGAAAAAGTTAGCACATTTTAATACTATCCTTTTCAGGAAGATATATTTCATACTGTATAGAAATGAATAAGTTCACAGCTTAGAAAATATATCTCTGCAGGAAGCAGTGAAGGGTAAGCCCGAGAAGCTTATAATCCAAGGCATCAATACATATTGTGTCCAAATGTTGAACGGCAAAATATTTGAAAGCAGTACTTGTTTGAAGACTGACAATAAAGATAGAATCAAAAATGAAATTCTGCTGTATGAGAATAAGTCAGAAATTGTATCCAAAATTTATTATTATTATTATTGTAATACTAGAATTACTAAATTGTTAAAAGGTTGATTTTTAAAAGTTCCTATTTGCAACAGGAGCAATGATTTCTCAGTACTGTCACCATTTGATTGCTTCTGTGATAATAAATAGAGTTTTACTTTCAACTGAAGTTCTTGGAAGAGAAAGATATTTTTTGGCTAGTTCAGCCAGGATGTATTACTGTTGCTGGTGAGGTTGCGACCAAGTTATTATGATTCTCATCTACTCTTTCTGTAATTCCACAGAAATTTATCTCTTCTGTAAAGATTTATCTCTTCTTCAACTCCTTCCAGATTTGAAGGTTTGGTTGATTAAATTGATGGAATTTCACCAAATCAATCACACAAACTGTACGGTGCCCGCTTCTTGGAGATGCTTGCTGAATATTTCTAAAAGCAAATTTAAGATTGCTGACTACACACAATAGTTTTATTTCTGAAGTTGTTACTATTTCTGTTCACAATCCTTTGAGAAAAACTTGGTCTCACACTTAAGATTTACAAATGTGACACAGAGCTATGGAACAGACATTGAAGGCAATACAATAATCTCCTACTGTGTACCCAATTTCAGCTCCCTTCCCATCTACAGCAATTTCTGTGGATCTTTGGAGCAATGTCTTGTAAAAATATTAATACTAAACCCCCAAGGCACCTTTGTTTGGTTACCTTTTCCCCATTTTTTAAAATTGAGATATAATTTACATCCTATATGTAAATTCGTCATCTTAAATGGTATTAATATAGTAGAGTGGTCTTGAGTATATTTAGAAAGTCACAGATCCATCACGAATATCTAATTTTGGGAGTATTTAAATAACTCCCCAAAGAACCTGGTGTCCGTAGCAGCCACTGTCCATTACTCCTTTCCAGCAGTCCCCAGTAATCACTCACTTACTTTCCGTCTCCGTGGATTTGCTACTCTGGGCATTTTGTGTAAGTGGAAGTACAGAATGTGTGCTGTGTGTGACTGCCTTCTTCTTTCACAATAGTTTCAAGGTTCACCCATTTTGTGACATGTATTACTGCTTCATTCTTTTTAGTGTGAAAAAATATTTCATTATATAGATTATACATTTTGTTTATTCATCATTTAGTGGATGAACATTTGAGATGTTTCCATATTTGGGATGCTAGTACATGTATTTGTGTGAATATATGTTTTCAATTGTCTTGGATGCATACCTAGAAGTAGTTTTGTAGCTCTTACGGTAACTCTGTTTTGAATTGTTCCTGGAATTGCCAAATTGTTTTCCTAAGTGGCTGCATAATTTACATTCTTACCAGCAATGTACGAAGATTTCAATTTCTCCACATCTTTAATGATTCTTCTTATTGTCTGTCTTTCTGGTTACAGTTATCCATGGAAGCCACCTTAGTAGTTGTGAAGTGGTATCTTATTGTGATTTTGATTTTGATTTTTCTAATGACTAACCCTAAACCTAATCCTAATTTTGAGCATCTGTTCATGTGCTTTTGATCATTTGTATTTCTTCTTTGGAGAAATGTCTATTCGGATTCTTTTCCCATTTTTAGCTGGGTTATTTGTCTTTTTATTGTTGAGCTATAAGATTTTTATTCTAGATAAAAATTCTTTGTTAGATACATGACTTTTAAATATTTTCTTTCATACTGTGGGTTACCTTTTCGCTTTGTATATAATGTTCTTTGAAGCACAAAAGTTTTTTTTTTTTTTTATTTTGATAAAGTCAAATTTTTATATATTTTTTTCTTATTTGTTCTTTTGCTATCATAGTTAAGAAACCATTACCTAATTCAAGGTCACAAAGACTTATGAATATTTTTTCATATTTTATAATATTCACTTTTACATTTAGGTTTGTGATAACATTTGAATTAGTTTTTGTATGTGCTGGGATATAGGTGTCAAATGTCATTATTTTGCATAAGAATATCCAGTTATCCCAGCACCATTTTTGGAAAAAAGAAATATTCCCCACTTCATTGTCTTGAAACCCTTGTCTAAACTCAAGTGGGAATAAATATAAGGATTTATTTTTGGGCTCTATTCCATTCAACTATATGTCTCTCTTTATGGCACCGTACTGTCTTGATTATAGCAGCTTTATAGAAAGTTGTGAAATGGGAGATATGAATGTTTTTTAAACTTTTTTTCTCTTCTAAGATTGTTTTGGCTATTTTCTTTCCCTTGTTATTCCATATGAATTTGTGAGTCAACTTTTCCATTTCTGCAAAAATGGCATTTGGCATTTTGATAGAAAGTGCATTGAATCTGTAGATGAGTTCAAGGAATATTGCGGTCTTAATGTTATCTTCTAATCCATGACCTAGGATGTCTTTCAATGTATTTGCATCTTCTTTTATTTTTTCAATGTTTTATGGTTTTCAGCACACAAGTATTGCAATTCTTTTGTCAATTGTATTGCTATGTATTTTGATGGTATTTTAAATTAATTTTGCCTTAATTTAATATTCCAATTTTTTTTATGCTCGTGTAAAGGAAAGCAATTGAGTTTTGTATATTGATCTTGAATTCCAAAACCTTGCCAAACTACTTTAATTTTAACATTGTTAGTGGATTCCTTAAGATTGCTTATGTACAAAATCATGCCATCTAAAAGAGAGAGATGTTTACTTCTTCCCATCTTACCTGGGTGCCTTTTATCTCTTTTCCTTTATATTTAAAAAAAAAAAATTTTATAAGTCTTTTTTTTCACTCATTTCATCATCTTCATTTTTCTAGGTCAGACTAGCTAAAGGTTTGACAACTTTGTTAATCTTTTCAGAGACATACTTTTGTTCCAGTGATTTTCTCTGGTTTTCTGTTCTTTTTCATTTATTGTTCTGTGAGATTTATTATTATTTCCTTTTTTTTTCTTTTTTTGCTTGCTTTATGTTTACCCTATTCTTTTTTTCCCGCAGTGTACCCTAACGTGATAGATAGATCGGGCTAATGAATTGAGTTCTCCCTTCTTTTTAATATAGGCATTTCTAGCTATAAATTTCCCCTTAAACACTGATTTCACTGTAGCCCATGTTTTGGCATGTTGTGTTTTCTTTTTTTATTTCAGCATATTATGGGGGTACAAATTTCAAGGTTTCAATAAATGCCCTTTCTCCCCTCCCCCCACAAGTCTGAGTCTCCAGCATGACCATCCCCCAGATGGTGCACATCTCACTCATTACGTATGTATATACCCGCCCCCCTCCCACCTCCCCCCTCCCCCCTGCCCAATACCCTATTACTGTAGTACCTATGTGTCCACTTAGGTGCTGCTCAGTTAATACCAGTTTGCTGGTGAATATATGTGGTGCTTGTTTTTCCATTCTTGGGATACTTCACTTAGTAGTATGGGTTCCAGCTCTAACCAGGAAAATATAAGATGTGCTATATCACCGTTGATTCTTAGAGCTGAATAGTACTCCATGGTATACATATACCACATTTTATTAATCCATTCTTGG